>JAVRFV010000409.1:47500-54576 GCA_032716605.1 Paralithodes platypus
TAATGCAAAAATCGTAACTTCGAAATTTATCGTATTTAAATGGCAAGTCTAAAAAATAATATATTTAGTATGTGAATGCCCCCATATATTTAGTATGTGAATGCCCCCATATATTTAGTATGTGAATGCCCCCATATATTTTGTATGTGAATGCCCCCATATATTTAGTATGTGAATGCCCCCATATATTTAGTTAATAATAATATATTTAGTATGTGAATGCCCCCATATATTTAGTTAATAATAATATATTTAGTATGTGAATGCCCCCATATATTTAGTTAATAATAATATATTTAGTATGTGAATGCCCCCATATATTTAGTATGTGAATGCCCCCATATATTTAGTATGTGAATGCCACCATATATTTAGTATGTGAATGCCCCCATATATTTAGTATGTGAATGCCCCCATATATTTAGTATGTGAATGCCCCCATATATTTAGTTAATAATAATATATTTAGTATGTGAATGCCCCCATATATTTAGTATGTGAATGCCCCCATATATTTAGTATGTGAATGCCACCATATATTTAGTATGTGAATGCCCCCATATATTTAGTATGTGAATGCCCCCATATATTTAGTATGTGAATGCCCCCATATATTTTGTATGTGAATGCCCCCATATATTTAGTATGTGAATGCCCCCATATATTTAGTATGTGAATGCCCCATATATTTAGTATGTGAATGCCCCCATATATTTAGTTAATAATAATATATTTTGTATGTGAATGCCCCCATATATTTAGTATGTGAATGCCCCCATATATTTAGTTAATAATATATTTTGTATGTGAATGCCCCCATATATTTAGTATGTGAATGCCCCCATATATTTAGTTAATAATAATATATTTTGTATGTGAATGCCCCCATATATTTAGTATGTGAATGCCCCCATATATTTAGTATGTGAATGCCCCCATATATTTAGTTAATAATAATATATTTTGTATGTGAATGCCCCCATATATTTAGTATGTGAATGCCCCCATATATTTAGTTAATAATATATTTTGTATGTGAATGCCCCCATATATTTAGTATGTGAATGCCCCCATATATTTAGTTAATATTAATATATTTTGTATGTGAATGCCCCCATATATTTAGTATGTGAATGCCCCCATATATTTAGTATGTGAATGCCCCATATATTTAGTTAATAATAATATATTTTGTATGTGAATGCCCCCATATATTTAGTATGTGAATGCCCCCATATATTTAGTATGTGAATGCCCCCATATATTTAGTTAATAATAATATATTTTGTATGTGAATGCCCCCATATATTTAGTATGTGAATGCCCCCATATATTTAGTTAATAATAATATATTTTGTATGAGAATGCCCCCATATATTTAGTTAAGGTACATATATTTCGAAGTTGTCTATTTTTCTAATTAGTAATTTGAAACTATTTTTTACCTACACTTACATGGACGACGGAAATCAACAATTTGGTAGGGTTGCTCCCGGACTACTATCACCTCCTCACGAATACACTTGAATCTCTATCTCGTCGGCTACCGGTACTTAATTTTGCATAGGCTAATCTACACTTTATAGATACATTTATGCCGACACCTCCACTATGTACAATATATCTTGTATTTTGTTTGACATATTTGACAGCATATTCATTAGATGGTTTTATACAGCTTAGGAAGGATCTGTGGGAGTTCCAAAAGGTAAACACTATGTCAAGTCAACCCATGACTTCCACATACCCTTCCTAATCTGAATAAAACCGTCTAATAATAGCCAGAAAATATGAAAGAAATGCGTCTAGAATCCTCAAGGGGTTAATAATATATAATGGAATATATGATTATTTTAGATAGTTTCCTCAGGGCTCTGTCCTATCTCCTATTCTCTTTCTAAGTTTTATAAATGATCTCCTTAACTGTACCTTAATTCCCATCCATTCATACGCAGACGACTCAACCTTACACTACTCCATTAGTTTTTCAGAACGCCCCAGCCAGCAATCCCTCAACGACAAACGTAATGAAGCCATAGAACTCTTAAATTCTGATCTAAATACTATCTCCAATTGGGGCAGAGAAAACCTTGTTACCTTTAATGCTTCCAAAACCCAATTTATCCATCTATCTACCCGTCAGGATCTCCCAGCGGACTATCCCTTATTCTTCAACAATACAAAAATCAACCCTTCATCTTCTCTCAATATTCTTGGTGTCTCTTTTTCTTCTGCTCTCATTTGGAAGGACCATATTACCAGTCTTGCTAAGGCAGCCTCCCAGAAGCTGGCTGTGCTCAACCGCCTTAGGGGGTTATTTTCCCCAGCACAGCTTCTTGCTCTGTAAAGGGGCATAGTGCGTCCTTGACTCCTTGTATTGAGTATTGTTCACATATGTGGGGAGGTTCCTCTCACACCGCTCTCCTAGACAAAGTTGAAAGGAAGGCCTTTCGTATCATTAACTCCCGTCCACTCTCCAACTCTCTGCAATCTCTCTCTCTCCGCCGCAATGTTGCCTCTCTCTCGCTATTCTATCGCTACTATAATAATCAGTGTTCCTCAGATCTTTCCCAGTGCATACCACCTCCTTTACGTAGGGCACGTGGTACCCGTCTTGCAACTCAATCCCACCCCTACTCTGTGCAACTCTCTAACCCAAGAGTGAAACGTTACTCTCAAACTTTCTTCTACTCAACAGCTGAGCTCTGGAACTCTCTCCCAGAATCAGTCTTTCCCTCTTCCTATGACTTAAATTGCTTCAAACTCTGTGTGTCCAGGCATTTTGGCTCGATCGTCCCTTGATTTTGGCCCTGTCACTCTTTCAACTATGGGGGAGGCACTCGCTATAGGCAATTCTGCCTTTTGCCTCCCTCAATTACATAGAAAAAAAATAGATAGATAGATAGCTAGCCTAATCAGGGAATAAAAGCAGTTAATTTATGCATGCACTAAAAAATTCATAGGATTACATTTGATATTATATGAATTTCAGCTATATTGTTAACAGGCGATAATTTTCACATCTATACTTACCTACTAGTGATTTAAGGTGTTTTGTAGATAATTCTCAACGTCACTATGTCTATATGCACATATATATATATATATATATAGGCTATACTGTATAAACACCCGCGACACTTGTACTATTTCTTACCTTATTACTGTATGTCAGTAAATCTTTCAGTTTCTTATTCTCTCATCACATATAGGTAGAAGAGTTTAAGTTTGTAGATGTCTGCGTCAACAAATATTTACAATATTCTTCCATATCCACACTGGTCAATATGTCAACATTGCATGGGTTTACAAATTTCTCCTTACACTTTTTAAAAAACATAATACTTTTGCACTCATTATCACTCTCTTCTATTATTTCCGTTGTCACTGTTATCCCAGTTCCACTTGTAAACAAAATATACTGAACACTTCGAAGCAGAGTACGCTTTTAAATACAGTATGTGCCGTTTAAAGTTGTTTCTACGTGTTCAAATCTCCCTTTTCTCCTGATAATGTCACAGGAATAATATACAGTTGATGCCTCTCACGTCGTTCTGTATCTCCTATATAGTGTACTCTCCTCTGTCTCCCACTGTTTTCACTCTCCCTGCGTCTCCCACCCTGTCCCTGGCCTGCTCTAGGAGATGGACTTTCACCCTCTCCGTTGTTGTCATATTATCGAGAACTGCAGACGGCAACACTACTCCGTGGTTGCCAGGACGATCCGGTGTTGTCAGGCGCATTTTACACATTTACATTCATTATTCAAGCATTGCCACTTCCTCATACTAATTTTATTAGTAACATAGGACTTTATTTAGGCTTTATAAGGTACTATGTGTGCTCTAATTATGGGATGTAAGCTCCTTTGTGACATTTAAGCTGAAGGGTGCCATTTGTGATGACTCAAATAAGGTGCCCATCGAGTTTTAGACTTTCAATATAAACTAAAATTTGACTCTTATTAGCAAACTTCCGAGCTCAGTTACCGTAGGATAATATTTCAGAAGAATTTGACGGTGTGTTTGTCGTATACTGACGTGTTAGAGGTGTACATAGCGAATTTAGTTACGATAAATGACGATAAATACATTTTTGGCAACATGCGCGATTGCACACTTGTGGCGGAAAGGTCGTTTGGTACAGTACAGGGATTTCTATGGAGAGACTCGATCATCCTTTGTCTATATTTCCGCCATATTGTATACTTTGCTTTGTGTTTTCTTCTTCCTGTGTTGTAATTGTGTTTTATCTATTAATAAACACGATATAATGCATACAAGCAACATTAGTGATACCACTAAAATAATATCTCCAATAATGTTGTGCTATTGATCATTGGCCTAATCCAGTATAAGTATAGCCTACAATTATAATAGGCTTACATTCAAAATAGTCCTCATGTACTCGCTGCTCTGGGAATATATAGTATACATTTTATGTTAAACAAATGTAGTTCATTTAGTTAGCTTGGTATACAATTACTGATTTACGAGAAGGCAGCAAATGGAATATGCAGGGGGGTATACACTTCTATATGATCATTATATTGCAGTTTACATGAGCAGACATCCATTGTTTGAATATAATGAGGTATACAATATGGTGGGTAATGAATGTACTTTTATCACAATATTCCCTACAAAAGGTCAGAACTCCGGAATTAAACGCTTCCTCTTCTATTTGTACCTTGACGTACCGTATATTGGGAAACAAACCACAATTTTAAGGTTAGATTAACTTTCATCTATAAAAAGTTCATTATAAAAAAACGCATAACTAATAAGAGGTTTGATTGAATTTTTATATGTGTTCTTGTTTTCAAAATAATTTCGAATATATATATATATATAGTCCATTCATTTCATTTATAAGTAGGCCTGAAATCGTGACATCTAACCTCTGTAACTCAAAAAAGGCTAAAGCAAATGGGCGGTAAATTCCCACACCTATTCCCTGGCTAACCCTCCCCAAATGGTTAAAATAACAGCTCGATTACTCGAGTCGTATTTTTTAGTTATCGAGGTTAAGAGTTTTGGCCTACTTAATTGAAACAGGGTACGTATGGTTCGATTAATTGGAACAGGGTACGTATGGTTCGATTAATTGGAATAGGGTACGTATGGTTCGATTAATTGGAACAGGGTACGTATGGTTCGATTAATTGGAACAGGGTACGTATGGTTCGATTAATTGGAACAGGGTACGTATGGTTCGATTAATTGGAACAGGGTACGTATGGTTCGATTAATTGGAACAGGGTACGTATGGTTCGATTAATTGGAATAGGGTACGTATGGTTCGATTAATTGGAACAGGGTACGTATGGTTCGATTAATTGGAACAGGGTACGTATGGTTCGATTAATTGGAACAGGGTACGTATGGTTCGATTAATTGGAACAGGGTACGTATGGTTCGATTAATCTAGCCGTTATATTTAATTAGCCTATAGAGGTTAGTGGTCCTGTTGCCTTAAGGGGAGGTATTTAGTTTGTTCCCTACGTTTTCATCAAGCTTAAAATTACACCCCGTAGACCCCCTTTCAAGATAAATTTGTACATTTTTCGGTAGAAAAAATTCCCGGCCGGAGGCCGGTTGCTCTTAAATTACAGGCTCGCTACCGCTCGCCAGGAAAAAATCGACACCTTAATGGCACTAAAGGTCTTAAAATTGACAGAAATGGGGCAAAATGTCTTAAAATGTCAAAACTACTAGGGCGAACGTTTTAAAATCTCAAAAGCAATGGAGCTAAACATGAGGGAGAAACAGGTCCAGAAAAAAATCCCTCAAGTGGATATCTCCCCTAAAGGGAGCTCAGACGGTATTGTGCAGCATAATTTACTGGTTCGGCTCAATGGTTTAAGGAGGGGGCTTAGTTTGCTCTCTAAAACCCTATCAAACTTTAAAAAACACCCACAAGACAGACCCCCTTCGATATAAATGTGTACATTTTTCGGTAGAGAAATGTCCCGGCCGAAGGCCGATTCCTCTTCAAATACAGGCTCGCTTTCGCTCGCCAGGGAAAAATCGACACCTAAATGGCACGAAAGGTCTTAATATTGGCAAAGAAACGGAGCAAAAGGTCTGAAAATCGCCAAGCTAATGGGGCAAATGTGTTGAAATCTCATAACTAATAGGGCTAAACATGAGGGAGGAGGAGGACTCGAAAAAACAACTGCCTCCCCTTAATTATAACGAAGAGACTCCAGGACTAAAACAACCCTTACATGGTTTCTGAACGTTCTGTCATTCCTTTATAAACAAAATAATATAAATGGTTTGGCGCTGGCAGAAATGATGGGTGTGAATTTGTATTTTGTTTTTTGGGTGTTCATGGTTTTCTGTTGTGATGTCCCTATTCGGGCTCTGTCTTGTGTCCCCCCCCCCCCAAAAAAAAAAAAACCCCAAAAAAACCAAAAAAAAACAAAAAAAAAACAACAACAACAACAAACAAACAAACAAACAAACAAACAAAAAATAGGAAAAGTGGGGATTAGGCCTGAGTATATACTGTACATACATATTGAAAAAAGGGTTGAAGTAGAAATATGCAATTAGGCTATTGAAGTGTTCCGAATAGATTAAGTATACGAGCATACAAGGGTATAAATGCAGGAATATAAGTGAGAGTGTGTTAAGGGTGTAATCATCAAGTATGTAGGTCAGTGGGACGCAGAAACCAATGGGGATAGCTGTCTCAGTTTCACGTACCTCACACACATGCACGCACACTCATGCACATATAGTCACACACGCACACACACTCATGCACAGACACACTAGGGCGCACACAGGCACACACACACACTCATGCACATACACACTAGGGAGGGGGGCGCAACACACACCCCGTCACACTCACGGTCACACACCCACACCACAATCACACCCACTATAAGACTAACACTATGGTACACACTTTCCTGGTCGGCGTGTCGTGTCCGCACACAGGTACGCTCATACTGAAACGCACATATTAACACACACGGGCGCTTATAATGGCATACATACTCAATAGCATGGTGACACAAATGCACTAATTTGAAACCTTGCAAAACAAACTCACAGTATAGA
>JAVRFV010000410.1:0-54560 GCA_032716605.1 Paralithodes platypus
TGTTACTACTTCCACAGGGTAAATAAGAAAATAAGACAGATGATGTTAAGAGCTTCAGACAGCCGTGATGAAACTACTCTGTGGAAATTATATAACGTGATTATCTTCCTCTCCTTTACCTCTCTCTCTCTCTCTCTCTCATGTTACCCTGCTCCATCCTTGTCCTTCATCGCCCACACTCCTCTAGCCTTGTACACCTTCTCTATCTATACATATATCTATATATCTACGAATATATTGTATTTATTTATCTATGTACATCCCCTTTAACTCTAACTGTGTATCTATATGTGTACATTTTCCTTATGTATCTCTATATGTTAATCTACGTACATCTGTATCACTATTAATGTATCTACCTACATATCACTCTGTATATTTGTTAATCTACATACCGGGACATGTATATTCTGTACATATATAATGTACATATATAATATATATATATATATATATATATATATATATATATATATATATATATATATATATATATATATATATATATATATATAAATATAGCTTTACCTATCTATCTAACCATCTATCCTCTTCCTTCTATCTGTTATCTTACTATCCCCTTGACTCCTACTGAAATGCATATCCCTTCTATCTATCTATCTATCTATCTCTTGTCTCATTCTTCTCTATCCCCTCTCCCTCTCTCCTTCACCCTTTATCCCTCCCTACCTCCTTCTCTCCCTCCCTCCTCCTCCCTCCCCCTCGTTCCTCTCCTCCTGAATTGCACACATTCTCTTTATATCTATGTATCTATCTACCTATGTATCTATCTATCTATCTACCTATCTATCGTCTTTTCCTCCTTTCTCTCCCTCCCTAGACCTCCCACTCATCCCTCCCTCCTCCTATCACTCCCTCCCTTTCTATCCCACATCCTTCCACGCTCCTCTTATCCCTAATTCCTTCTTCTCTCCTTTTCTCCTCCTCCCCTCCCTCCCTCTCTATCCTTCAGTCCTCCCTCGTTCTTCTCCCTTACCCCCTCTCCCTCCTCCATCTCTCCTTCCCCTCCACTCCCTCATCCCTCCCTCTTTCCTCTCCCTTACTCCTCCCGAATTGCCAATAACTCCACCTCCCCCACCACAGACACATCGGCGCCGCGCTCGCTCTCTCTCTCTCTCTCTCTATGTACTCCTTGATTAGTTTCCCATTGGCATTCGTCTTCATTCTCAATATATATAGCCGTATTGTGTTAAGATATCGTAGTAGTTAAATATGCAAAAATAAAAAAATATAAAAAATAAAAATAATAAAGACAATATACTGTATATATATATATACACAAATAAATATAAAAAATATAATAATAATTAACAAATAAATACAAACTTCCCCTTAAGGTACACAGGTGACCGTTCAGCTCATTAAAACACACACTCGTAATTACGCTAAATGAGTCCAACTAATAATATACTACAGACGTAATTCCTAATTGGCGGCATATGTGAACTTAATGATGCTTAATGCGTTAATATCATAACATAGTGCGCAGGTAATTTGTAATGGGGAAAATATGGGAGCGATTAAAGCAACCACTTGTGTCACCACTTGTGCTATCTGTGTGCTGCGACTTAAATATGGGAGCGATTAAAGCAACCACTTGTGTCACCACTTGTGCTATCTGTGGGCTGCGACTTAAATATGGGAGCGATTAAAGCAACCACTTGTGTCACCACTTGTGTCACCACTTGTGCTATCTGTGTGCTGCGACTTAAATATGGGAGCGATTAAAGCAACCACTTGTGTCACCACTTGTGCTATCTGTGTGCTGCGACTTAAATATGGGAGCGATTAAAGCAACCACTTAATAATAATAATGTGCTAACAATGTGCTGCGACTTTAATATGGGAGCGATTTAGGCAACACTTGTGTCACCACTTGTGCTAACTGTGGGCTGCGACTTAAATATGGGAGCGATTAAAGCAACCACTTGTGTCACCACTTGTGCTATCTGTGTGCTGCAACTTAAATATGGGAGCGATTGGAGCGATTAAAGCAACCACTTGTGTCACCACTTGTGCTATCTGTGTGCTGCAACTTATATATGGGAGCGATTAAAGCAACCACTTGTGCAATCTGTGTGCTGCGACTTAAAATATGGGAGCGATTAAAGCAACCACTTGTGTCACCACTTGTGCTATCTGTGTGCTGCAACTTAAATATGGGAGCGATTAAAGCAACCACTTGTGTCACCACTTGTGCTATCTGTGGGCTGCGACTTAAAATATGGGAGCGATTAAAGCAACCACTTGTGTCACCACTTGTGCTATCTGTGTGCTGCGACTTAAAATATGGGAGCGATTAAAGCAACCACTTGTGTCACCACTTGTGCTATCTGTGTGCTGCGACTTAAATATGGGAGCGATTAAAGCAACCACTTGTGTCACCACTTGTGCTATCTGTGTGCTGCGACTTAAATATGGGAGCGATTAAAGCAACCACTTGTGTCACCACTTGTGCTATCTGTGGGCTGCGACTTAAATATGGGAGCGATTAAAGCAACCACTTGTGTCACCACTTGTGCTATCTGTGGGCTGCGACTTCATATGTTCTGTGGTAAGGGGACAGTGGCTATTTCCTTTTCTTGTTTGGGGGGGGGGGGGGAGATATTTATATATATATTAATTCATTTATTAGTTTCCTCCCTATACCTCCATCAAACTTTAAAAAACAAATCCATTAAATCCCCCTTCGAGATTAATTTTAAATGTTTTGGATAGAAAAATTTCTCGGCCGAAGGCCGATTCCTCCTTAATTACAGGCTCGCTATCTCTCGCCAGGAAAACGTCGACTACTAAATGGCACGAACGGTATTAAAAATTACGAAGAAATGGGTCGAATGGTCTTCAAACAGCCAATAATGGTAGTAATTAAAGCAACCACTTGTGCAGTCTGAAACGACAGACATGCTCAAATGTCCTCTATTATGTTCTCTAATTCACCAATTTTCCAATTTTGCATTAATTTGTCTTAATAGTTTGCTTCCTATACCTCCATCAAGCTAAAATAAAATACCCCTAATACCCCTATTCAAGATACATTTTTACATATTTCGTTAGAAAAATGTCGCGGCTGAACGTTGATTCTTCCTAAATTAGAGACTTGCTCGCTCGGAAAAATTGGACACCTAAGAGACACGAAAGGTCTTAAAATTGACAAACAAATAGCACGATAGGTCATATAATCGACAAAGAAATGGGGCGAAAGGTCTTAAAAACAGCACACATAGCACGATAGGTCACATAATTGACAAAGAAATAGGGCGAAAGGTCTTAAAACAGCCAAACTAATGGTAGCGATTAAAGAAGCCACTTGTGTCACCACTTGTGCTATTTGAATACAGGGACCTTAGTACAGGCACGTGTGTGTGTGTGTGTGTGTGTGGGGGGGGGGGGGGTAAGGGTTGGATAGTTGTGTGTGTGTGTGAATGTGTGTTGTGTGTGTGTGTGTGTGTGTGTGTGTGTGTGTGTGTGCGTCTGTGTGTAGTAAGACTGAATAAGTGAGATAGTTGGAAGCCTGATAATTGCTGGGGGCTCTGTTTAAACTAATTACAATCGTCTAATAGAAGCCAGAGTAATGTCAACAGGACGGCACCGGTACAGAAGGGGTTAAACACGAAAATATTATAAGAAAATAACATGCCAAACAAGATACCGACAGTTGATTGGTCGCTACTATAAAGGTAGGATACATTTAGAAGGGAGATTAAATTGTATTCATTTAGAAGGGAGATTAAATTGTATTCATTTTTTTTCTTTTCTGAACCACCTACTACCTTATGTTTAGCCCCATTAGTGTTGACCTATTAAGACGTTCGCCTCATTAGTTTGACGATTAGTTTGTGCCATTTACGTGCCGGAGAGAGAGAGAGAGAGAGAGAGAGAGAGAGAGAGAGAGAGAGAGAGAGAGAGAGAGAGAGAGAGAGAGAGAGAGAGAGAGAGAGAGAGAGAGAGAGAGAGAGAGAGAGAGAGTAACTATAGGGAAACAAATCAATGGACGTGGTGAAGGAGGGAGTGTGTTGGTCAGAAACCGGAAGACGACGGTGGAGAAGTGGTGGAGGGATGATGGAGAAGGTGGAGAGACAAGGGAGAGCGGTGGAGGGATGAGAGAGGGAAGGTGATGGTGGAGCGATAAGGGAGGGTGGTGAAGTGATGAGGAGAGGGTGGTGAAGGTAGAGATGAGGGAGGGTGATGGAGAAGTGGTGGAGGGAGGGATGAGAAGGGGAAGGTGATGGTGAAGAGATTGCAGTGGTGGAGAGATGAGAGGGAATGGTGGTGATGGAGGGATGAGGGAGGTAATATAATATAAGAAAGATAGAGAAAGATAGAGAGAGAGAGAGAGAGAGAGAGAGAGAGAGAGAGAGAGAGAGAGAGTGTGTGTGTAGATAATTATAGAAGAAAATACCTCGTGTTTGACTAATGAGAAAATAATGAACTAAAAATATACGAAACTTTATTAACGAGAGAGAGAGAGAGAGAGAGAGAGAGAGAGAGAGTGAGAGTGAGTGTGAGCGATCATGACAAAAGAGTGAGTGAGTGTGTGTGTGTGTGCTTGAGAGAAAGAGTGTATGAGTGTGTGTATGTGTGTGTAGCAGAGTATATGCATGTGTGTGTATGTGTGTATGAGTGCTTGAGAAAGAAAGAAAGAAAGAAAGATAGCAAGCAAGCAAGCAAGGAGAAAGATAATCAAGAACTGCTGACTAGGTGAAGAGAGGTGAATGGTTTCCTTGATACAGCAGTACCTCCCTTGGTTAGTGGGAGTGTGGTGATTGTGTGGTGATTTTGTAGTGACTGGGTGATGAATGTGTGGTGAATATGGGGTGAATGTGTGGTGATTGTGTGATGAGTGTGTGGTGATTTTGTGATGAATGTGTGGTGAATGCGTAGTGATTTGGTGATGATTATAGTGACTGTATGCTTAATGTGGAATGTGTTGAGTATTGTGAGTGTGTGGTGACGGTGTGGTGAATATAGGTAATGTGTGGTGAATATGTGGTGATTATATGGTGATATTTACCCCGACTATAGTGTTAGTGAGTGTAGTAGGTGATGATTATACAGTATATGACGCAAGTGTGAATACAAGGTGAGTTATACAGGAATAGATTACGGTAATAGCTTGAGGCAATGGTGTGTGTGTGTGTGTGTGTGTGTGTGTGGATACATACTTGTGTGTATATATGTGCGGGTGTACGCGCTTTGGCATACGTGAACGACAAGATGAATAAATCGTCACCTTCAGAATGTGAGGTTTTAATGTCTCCGTCTCACCACCTTTCACCCCTTTAATTTCCCCTTCTCATCACTCCAGCCACAACAAAGGGTCCCACACGACGATACGGACCCTACTAAAGAAACCATCAAAGCCGTAAAAAACAAAAAAAGAACATAAATAAATAAAAAAAAATCAGAGAGAGAGAGAGAGAGAGAGAGAGAGAGAGAGAGAGAGAGAGAGAGAGAGAGAGAGAGAGAGAGAGAGAGAGAGAGAGAGAGAGAGAGAGAGAGAGAGAGAGAGAGAGAGAGAGAGAGAGAGAGAGAGAGAGAGAGAGAGAGAGAGAGAGAGAGAGAGAGAGAGAGAGAGAGAGAGAGAGAGAGAGACCGTACCCTGGGAGCATTCGTCTTGGGAATACAGAATGAAGAACCCTAAGAAGCCTTTTAGTAGGAGAGGAATGTTTTTTATATACCGCTAAAGTACGCATTTTTTTTTTTTCTGTTTTCATTGTGGCCGCATATTTTAAGAAGTTTCATCTGTAACTTAAATTAAATCGACCTTAGACCGATAACGTTTCTCTCGATTTTTTTTTACAAATTTAGCATCAAGGGAGTCTGGATGGATTGTTTTTAGTTTGAAGGAAACCTGGGTATACAGTATATAAATTTGTCTTAGCCTAGGGGACAAATTAAAATGTTGGGGTCGAAAATGGCAAAAAACAAGCAAAATGTTCACTAGTAATTACATACAACATCATAATAACCCCCAAGACGTCGGACGAGCTATAACCCTGTTCCAAATAGGTAGGCCAGAAATCTTAAACCCTAACCTCTGTAACTGAAAAAGGGCTAGAGCAAATGGGATGTAAATTCCCACACCTGTTTCCTGGCTGACTCTTCCCAAACGGTAGAAATATTAGCTTGATTACTCTAGTCGTTTGTGAGTTATATAGGTTAAGGTAAAATAGTGCTGTAACTGAAAACGGACTAGAACAAATGGACTGTAAATTCCCACACCTATTCCCTGGCTGACCCTTCCCAAATGGTAGAGATATTAGCTTGATCAATCTAGTAATTTGTGAGTTATTCAGGTTAATGTTAAACAGGTTTGGCCTAGTTCTTTGGAACAGGGCATAGTGTTAAGAGGAGGAGTGCTTTGGAGTATGAGGAAGAAAATGTGATAATAAAAGTCTGCACGTCGAGAGCAGAAAACAAGACCTTCAGGCAATCAAACTATTATATCCCTTGCCCCCCCCCCCCAACTCTCTCTCTCTCTATATATATATACAGTATATACAGTATATATATATATATATATATATATATATATATATATATATATATATATATATATATACTGTATATATATTGCATACATATATTATATATATATATATATATACCGGTATATATATATATATATATATATATATATATTTATATATATATATATATATATATATATATATATATATATATATATATATATATATATATACAGTATATATATACTTGGTGCTTGCTCCTACCTTTCCTCCCTAGTTAATTGTAGGAACAACACAAACATATATACTGAAGATAAACGAGAAATTGAAAGTAATAGAATAAATAATGGGAATTTATCAAAGAAGGGATGGCAACAAACAATTATATAAATAAGTACCGGTATATAAATAAGTACCGGTATATAAATAAGTACCGGTATATAAATAAGTACCGGTATATATGGAAGATAAATAAGTACCGGTATATATGGAAGATAAATAAGTACCGGTATATATGGAAGATAAATAAGTACCGGTATATATGGAAGATAAATAAGTACCGGTATATATGGAAGATAAATATCAAAAGGCAAACTAATGTTACAAACGTTATGAGGGGGTAGAAAAGACCAAGACAAATTAATTTAACAATATCCTATCAACATATCTTAAGATTAGTTAAGTTCGTCCCTGCTTTACATTGCCTCAGTTCTCTCTCTCTCTCTCTCTCTCTCTCTCTCTCTCTCTCTCTCTCTCTCTCTCTCTCTCTCTCTCTCTCTCTCTCTCGAAGTAGGGAAGAAAAGCTCAGAAACTATTGGGCTATATTAAGAGGCAATTTAAGTATAGAAATAAGGTAATAGTCCTCACACTTTACAACGCTTTAATACGTCCTCTCCTGGAGTATGCTGTTCAATTCTGGTCTCCAGCACCCAGGAAAGATATAGAGAGACTGGAAAGAGTACAAGCTAGGGCTACAAAGCTTATTCCATCGCTTAGAAGAATGAGCTAATAGGACCGGTTGAGAGCTCTTGATCTCTTCCCGTTGGAGAAATGCAGACTACGAGGTCAGCTCATTTAAGTTTGTAAAATACTAAATGGGTTTGACAATGTGGATTACAGCAAAATTATAATTAGCCTCAATATGAATACAACACGCAACCATGGCTGGAAATTAGAATTGAAAAGGTTCAGCACTAGCATTTGTGGACACTTTTTCACATATAAGATCTGTTCTACCTGGAACAAACTTCCCTCCGAAGTTGTAAATAGTTCTTCAGTAGAGAAATTCAAGAAGAGAGTAGATAGTATTTTGCACACTCTGTAAAGACTGTAGTGCACTAAACAGTCTCCCTCCTTCCACTTCGAGTATCTCCTCGGAATGGACCACACGGTCTCTGAGATACTAGCTATTACTTGTAACTCCTTGTAACTATCTTTCTCTTTCCCGAACTGCATAAAACTGTCTAATAATAGCCAGAACTTAATGATAGATTGCATTACCATATCCTGAAATGGTTACTTATATATCACCCATTTCTCACCTTATTTCAGCCTATTTCCTTCCAATTCTCCTCTCAGCCCGTCCGCTATTCGTCAAACACCACCGCTAGCCTCTTCCCGCACTTCCGGCACCCGAATATCACGCACAAAAAGCAAAAATAACTACGAGAAAAGCGAAGCGTCTTTACCGAGTGTCGCCGCCTCTGGGAATCAAGCGAGAGTCTATAGTCCTCCACCCAAACACTTGCACACGATAACAGAAACATGCGTCTTAAAAAATCAACTAAACTATCAAACCGCTAAGTCAGTATCAGTATGTTGTTTATGGATAGTGGAAATAATTATGACGATCCCTTAGACTTAAATAGGGAAGGTGATTTGACGTCCGTTTCTTGGTACCCAGACAAGTGTCGCGCTTTTCCCGCCCAAACCTTCACTCCCGTTTTCTGTGAACTTTGACATTTTATCACTTGGCTTTTGGGAAATTTCCACTCGAGGGATTTTGTTCTTGCCCACTTTCTCCCTCATGTTTAGCCCCATTGGTTTTAAGATTTTAAGATGTTTGCCCCATTAGTTTGGGGATTTTAAGAACTATCGCCCCATTTCTGTCCATTTTTAGACCTTTTATGACATTTAGATGTCGATCCTTCTTGCGAGCAATAGCGAGCCTGTAATTTAAGAGGAACAGGCCGAAAAATATACAAATTTATCTTGAAAGGACCTCAAGGGGATGTAATGTTAAGGTTGATGGAGGTCTAGGGAACAAACTGAAGAAATCTCCCCTTAATCTAAATAAAGGATTCTGTCATGTACATTAGCGCTGATTTTGATAATCATACAATATTGCTCACGTTAATTACAAAAAATACATTAGTACAATCACGATAAACGCCAAATACCTACAATACAATCCATACATATACTCTCACGCAAACAATACCCTGTTTTGTTTTTTTCAACTGACGGTAAATTGCTGAGTTCCCATCAAGATTTTTCAGTTATTTTGAAGATTTTGAAGTGAAATATGGTGCTGATTATATAAACTTGGTCTTAATATGAGGCAGAGACATAGTGGTTTCATATTTTTCCATTAAGTATCGAGAAATTAGCTGCTAAGGGATTCAATTTACCGCCAGACGAAATGAAACTGAGAATAGTTAGTCTACGAAGGATATATGTAAATCATACATTAATACAATAACTTGCCAAGGAGTAGAAAGGGTACAAAGGAAATCAAGCAACAACAGGTCTAGTGACCCTTCTAGGCGGCTTGTCCTCCAAAACACTGAGGATCAAGTGTCCAAACAGTGGTTTACAGTGGGTAAGGGAACATTGGAAAGGGAACTACTGCCCTGGAACTAATGTCCGTGGCAGGATTAGGAAGTTAGTAGGGGACAGATGGGTTAGTAACTGAGGGGGGGATAAAATAAAGTTATTCATTTACAAACGCAGTCAGTCGCGGGTTTGATGCGAGATATCTGTCTAAGCGGAGTTTAAATGAATCAACGGTGCTGCAGTCTATAACGTCTCGGGGAAGCCCATTCCACAAGTTGACAACTCGATTGAAGAAGAAATTCTTAGATTCGTGTGAGTTAAAAGATTTACCAATAATTTTGCAACCGTTTCCCCGCGTGTAATTAGATTGGTCGATAGTGAAGTACTTACTACAGTTCATACTGTCGATGCCTTTGATGATTTTGAACACTTGAATTAAGTCACCTCTTAATCTGCGCTGGGTTAAAGGAAATAGATTTAATTATCTAAGACGCTCTTCGTATTGTTTGTTCTTTAGGCTAGGTATCATTTTGGTAACTCTACGTTGAACTCATTTTAGCTTGTTTATATCTTTTTGGTAATAAGGGCACCAGGATTGAACGCAGTATTCCAGAAGAGGGCGGACTAAGGAATTGTAAAGGGTTAGGATAACTTCTTTGGATTTATGCTCAAATGACCTGCCTATAGAGCCAATTATTTTGTTTGCCTTCTTAACAACTTCTGAACATTGTTGACTCGGTTTGAGGTTACCGGTACTCGATATTGTTACTCCCAGATCGGTTTCTCTGTTTACATTCTTAAGCTGAGTGCCATTTATCGAATAGTTTGCTTTCTCATTTAGGTATCCGACATGTAGTACTTTACATTTATCCGCATTGAAACTCATTTGCCAAATTTGGGCCCAACATGACAATTTATCTAGATTGTGTTGCATATCGTCAACTTGTTCTTTTGAGAGTACGCTATTTGCAATTTTTGTATCGTCAGCAAATTTTGAGATTGTACAGGTGAGACCCTCATCGATGTCGTTGATGTAAATTGCAGGTGAACAAACTGTAGTCAAATACACAGGCATATATTGTGTAAAACTGACCATATATACTTACATATTCCTTTCAACACACATATATGTAGACATATACAAGGACGTACACACGCACTCTCTCTCTCTCTCTCTCTCTCTCACACACACACACACACACGGTCACACACGGCCTTGGGTCATATGTTGTTACGCGTGTAGTGTATCTGGTTTCCATATATTCACAAATTGTGGAAAATAGGATTTGATAAATAGAAAATAGTGGACTAAAATAGTTTACAAATTTGCCATAAGGTGAACAAAATAGCATACTCAACCCTGCGAAACCCTCATCATTATAGTTCATTAATTATAAGTAAGTCAAAATTCCTGACCTTTAGCCTCTAATTCGAAAAGGGCTAGAGCAAATGGGCTTTAAGTTTTGACACCTATTCCCCGGTTGACTCTTCCCAAATGGTGGACATATTAGCTCGATTACTCTAGTCATGTTTGAGTTATAGAGGTTAGTGGGTAAGAGTTTTAGCCAAACTATAATGAAGAGACTATAGTATCACTAGTATTAAAACTATAATGACTATAGTATTAAAACTACGTCTTTTCCAAACTGCATAAAAGTCTAATTTAAGCCAGATTCGAAGGTGAAAAGTCGTCATGGTGGTGAAGGAATTAAGGTGAGGTATTTAGTTTGTTCCCTAGACCTCCATCAAGCTTAAAATTACACCCCCTTGAGTCCCTTTCAAGATATATTTGTACATTTTTCGGTAGAAAAATTTCCCGGCCGAAGGCCGGTTCGTCTTAAATTACAGGCTCGCTATCGCTCGCCTTGACACCTGAATGGCACGAAAGGTCTTAATATGGGATGAAAGTTCTTAAAATCGCTAAACTAATGGGACAAACGTCTTAAAATCTCAAAAGCAATGGGGCTAGACATGAGGGAGAAAGGGGTCAAGAAAAAAATCCCTTAAATGGAGATCTCCCCTTAATTCAAGTTTTATGAACATTCAATATCCTACAACAACCATTAACGTTCTATTGTCGACACTAAAACAAAAGAATCTCGAACGCTTGCCACTGAAGGGATCTTGTGAAATAATTAACCCTTTCACTACCGGGGATGTCTGTTTGTATTACATCAGCTACGATTAGACGATACTATTCAGGTTAACAAGGGCATCCACCAATAACCAAGCTTCCAACTATCTAACTCAACCCTTCTTTTCTACCTCAGATCCTTCTTAGAATACACAAAACAAGCTTCGAACTATCTCACTCAACCCTTTTTTTCTACCTCAGATCCTTCTTAGAATACACAAAATAGCTTTTCTTTTCTACCTCAGATCCTTCTTAGAATACACAAAATAAGCTTCCAACTATCTCACTCAACCCTTTTTTTCTACCTCAGATCCTTCTTAGAATACACAAAACAAGCTTCGAACTATCTCACTCAACCCTTCTTTTCTACCTCAGATCCTTCTTAGAATACACAAAACAAGCTTCGAACTATCTCACTCAATCCTTCTTTTCTACCTCAGATCCTTCTTAGAATACACAAAACAAGCTTCCAACTATCTCACTCAATCCTTCTTTTCTACCTCAGATCCTTCTTAGAATACACAAAACAAGCTTCGAACTACCTAACTCAACCCCTCTTTTCTACCTCAGATCCTTCTTAGAATACACAAACCAAGCTTCGAACTATCTCACTCAATCCTTCTTTTCTACCTCAGATCCTTCTTAGAATACACAAAACAAGCTTCGAACTATCTCACTCAACCCTTCTTTTCTACCTCAGATCCTTCTTAGAATACACAAAACAAGCTTCGAACTATCTAACTCAACCCTTCTTTTCTACCTCAGATCCTTCTTAGAATACACAAAACAAGCTTCGAACTATCTCACTCAACCCTTCTTTTCTACCTCAGATCCTTCTTAGAATACACAAAATCGCTTAAGGGGAGATGTCCACTTGAGGGATTTTTTTCTCGACTCCTTTCTTCCTCATGATTAGCCCCATTGTTTTTCTAATTTTAAGACGTTCGCCCCATTATTTTGACGATTTTAAGAACTTTCAACCCATTTCTGTCAATTTTAAGACCTTTCGTGCCATTTAGGTGTCTATTTTATCCTGGCGAGCGATAGCGAGCCTGTAATTTAAGAGGAATCGGCCTTCGGCCTGGACATTTTTCTACCGAAAAATGTACAAATTTATCTTGAAAGAGGGTCTAGGGGGAGTAATTTTAAGTTTGATGGAAGTCTAGGGAATCAACTAAAAACCTCCCCTTAAATATAGTACGAAAACAAAAGAGTCGTCGACGGTACAGCAGGTGTTAAACTTCACCTCCTTATATTCATTACCTGATAACATTGTCAATTAGTAGTAACACTATTTGTAATTAATCTACCTCCCTCCAGATTATATTATTCAAATTAGGAAGGAGCGGTTAGAGCGAGAGAGTAATGTTAATAGTCTTTAACCCTTTGAGTCCCTGATATTCTTTCTTTGTGAAGTAAAATTCTTCTGTAAAGCCGCTGTCACACGAGTGCTTTTTCCGTCAATTTTCCATGAGCAAATTTGTTCTCGTATCATTTCGGGACATTTTCGCACTGGTATCGGTAACTAGACTGAAGGTGAATTATATTAACCGGCTGAATTCTGACACAGTTATTTGTTAAGCTTCCAGACCATAATTGCCCGCAAAAATTGCTCGAAAAAAGGCTAGTGTGACTCCGGCTTTACTGCAAACATTTAAAAGGTCATCTGTTTGAAGGGATTAATCAGTCAAATTTGTATATACACTTAACCATTTCCGACTCATATGACGCAGAGGTTGCCAGATTAGCAATAAGAAATAGAGTTCTCTCACTCTTATAATTACCTCTCCAAAATTAGTTTTCTGCCCACAGCTAACTCAAAGACAACTGCAGAGGTTGAAGTAACTAAACTAAAGGTTTCTAAATACCCCTGATGGTAACAAAGGCTTTAAAGTATCCCCAATAGGCTCAACACAGCTAACTCAAAGACAACTGCAGAGGTTGAAGTAACTAAACTAAAGGTTTCTAAATACCCCTGATGGTAACAAAGGCTTTAAAGTATCCCCAATAGGCTCAACACAGCTAACTCAAAGACAACTGCAGAGGTTGAAGTAACTAAACTAAAGGTTTCTAAATACCCCTGATGGTAACAAAAGCTTTAAAGTATCCCTAATAGGCTCAAAATCGCGTCATATGTCGGAGAGGGTTAACATAATTATTGCGCCTAAAACTTCCATATCTCATCTTCTAGGATTATTGTGATGCCTTATCAAGTGTATTCTATATATTGTGATTATTAATGAATTTATACAAATATTAACAAATTAATTGTTTTTGTATTGTCACCAACATAACCTCTCTCTCTCTCTCTCTCTGTTTATATATGCTGTGGATGTGTGTGTGTGTGTAATAATAATAATAATAATAATTAACGGTTTATTCACAAAAGCAGCCCGAAGGCTGAAAATATACAAGGAAGTTGATACATAGTTAAAGTTAAAATTAAAATTAAAATTAAAATTGACACAAGAGCTAACAGGCTAATTTCCAATGAAAAATATGTATATAATTTATTGATTGTTTAAGACCTTAAGTGTGTGTGTGTGTGTGTGTGTGTGCTGGATTGGAGTATATTCACCGTGTACTGTAAAGTATATATACTGTATGTGTTGATGCAAGTTGTGTGATATATAAAGTATATTGTGATTACTAAAGTGTATTGGAATAATGGTCTAGGCGTGTGTATCGCAGCGGACACTGTGTTCGAGTGTATAGGAAACAATGTGTGTATTTCTGAAGGTGGCAAGTGTACCGGAGGGGGTTTATAATTATACAGAGTGTGGAAGGAACTCTCTTTCCTTCTCTCTGGCTCTCGCTCTCTTGCTATCCGCCTCTCTCTCTCTCTCGCTCTCTCTCTCTCTCTCTCTCTCTCTCTCTCTCTCTCTCTCTCTCTCTCTCTCTCGCTCTCTCTACACTAACAAAATTGCATGTGTGCCAGAGTGAATCTGTTTATACCTCTTGGTACATATCTAAGTCTGCATGTAGATCCCTGTCTGTGCCAGGAGTGTGTGTGTGTGTGTGTGTGTGTGTGTGTGTGTGTGTGTGTGTGTGTGTGTGTGTGTGGTCCTACCCGTGCCTGGAAGTGCAGTGACTGGCTCAGGACACACCCATTAATAGAATTTGATCCTGCCTTGATGGTATTAGAGGTGTGTGTGTCTGTGTGTGTGTGTGTGTGTGTGTGTGTGTGTGTGTGTGTGTGTGTGTCACCGGGTGTCTGTTTAGGTGCATCTGGCCATTATATACGTATTGTGTTCGAGACCTTACGGGTGCATGGATTTGAAAGAGAGAGAGAGAGAGAGAGAGAGAGAGAGAGAGAGAGAGAGTATGTAGCAGTATGTATGTTCGTGTGACCTTAGCTATGACTGTGTGTGTTTGGAATTGGTGTTGGACAAATTGGTACAAGTTAGCGTGTGTGTGTGTGTGTGTGTGTGTGTGTGTGTGTGTGTGTGTGTGTGTGTGTGTGTGTGTGTGTGTATGTGTGTGTGTGTACGCAATCAAGTTCGTGTGGTTGTGCTTGTATGTGTTCTATGGATTGTGTTGCGGTACTATAACATGGATTGTGTTGCGGTACTATAACATGGATTGTGTTGCGGTACTATAACATGGATTGTGTTGCGGTACTATAACATGGATTGTGTTGCGGTACTATAACATGGATTGTGTTGCGGTACTATAACATACAAATCAATACGATCATATTCTCATTTTTATAAACCATGCCACCTGCAGGTGTTTAGAGAAAACCTGTAGAAAGTAAAATTATTGATTTTGAAAACAAAATAACAGCTTCTAATATAATATATATACCGGTATATATATATATTATATAACTATTTAAAATCATCCAGCATAGCACACACCATAATCTTGAAATGGAGACCATCAAGAATGGAGAAAAAAAAAAAAAAAAATGTGACAGATGAGCTTAAAAAAATCCCACATAACACTCACCATCCTTCTTGTAGTAAAGACTCTCCACTACGGTTTCCTGTGCCGTAGCCAACGCCTCCCTCAGCTGATGTAGGGCCGTGGTTGAGGTGAGGGGGCCGTGTAGGAAGTCACACAAACACGGCCGCTGCATCACATCAGCGCGGGAGAAGCCGGACATACGGCAGAACCCCTCGTTCACGAAGATTACACCGCAGTCGTGTTGGGCGTTGGCTACCACAAAGGCTCGATCTGGGGGAGGAAGGAGGAATTTGTTATTAAGGAGGGTAGGGCTAATTATTTGGTCTATTATATATTTATTTAACGATTCTTGTACAATTGCTAGACCTCCATTAAGCTTTCAAAACACACACACAAACACACACACACAGATATATATACACACACACACACACACACACACACCACCACCACCACCAAGACCCCCCCCCCCCCTTTCGAGATACATTTTTAGTTTTCGATATAAAATATTTCCGGCCGTAGGCCAGTTTCTCTTAAATTATTAGCTCCCTATCTCTCGCTACCAAAAAATCGACATGCTACTACTACTACTACTACTACTACTATTACTACTACTAATAATAATAATAAGTGCATGGCGCTAAAAAGTGCATCATCTATTATCATCATCATAATTATAATTATATAAGCATAGATAGTTAAACGCGGCTGGCCAGGTCCGTAGACATTTCATAAATAAACTGCCACCGCGAGAAAATAAAATATACAAACCCTAAACTTTCCCGCCTGCGCCGCTACTTAAAATTCTACTAGTCTGGTTATTATTATTCCGGGTTAATTGGCCGAGAAGTGTGATCCGGCTAATTAGGGGCCTAACAGGAGGGCGCCAGGCACTGTCTAATAAGGCCATTGTTTTTTATTATGTCGGTGCTAAATATTAACCTTTATATTGGAGGAAAATAGGGTGATTAAAATTATGTTAATGAGATTGCTTATAGAAGGTGGTCCTAACGCTATTAAAATTATGTTAATGAGATTGCTTATAGAAGGTGGTCCTAACGCTATTACAATTATGTTAATGAGATTGCTTATAGAAGGAGGTCTTAACGCTATTACAATTATGTTAATGAGATTGCTTATAGAAGGAGGTCTTAACGCTATTACAATTATGTTAATGAGATTGCTTATAGAAGGAGGTCTTAACGCTATTACAATTATGTTAATGAGATTGCTTATAGAAGGTGGTCCTAACGCTATTAAAATTATGTTAATGAGATTGCTTATAGAAGGAGGTCCTAACGCTATTAAAATTATGTTAATGAGATTGCTTATAGAAGGAGGTCCTAACGCAATTAAAATTATGTTAATGAGATTGTTTATAGAAGCAAGTTCTAACGCTATAAAAATGTTAATTAATAACTAAGATCATAACAAATTAAGGAATTAACATTTATGATATTAATTTAATTGAATATTGAGTATAATTTGTTCAGAGTTTAAAATATAAGAATGAGCAATTTTGTATATATATATATATATATATATATATATATATATATATATATATATATACAGTATATATAGGCCTATATATATATATATATATGCATAACATAAAAGCTTGTTTTATGCATATGAATTATAGTCGCGTCTGTTTCAGCTGACTGTAATTTGAACCCTAAGTAACAATTGTTTTATACTTTCGGGGGTAGGGTTTTTTCTGGACTCCCTCGTCCCTCATGTTTAGCCTCACTAGCATGAATAGTCTTAACATGGACAAAGCAATGGTGCAGAAGGACTTAAAATCGCCAAACTAATGGGGCGAATACCTTAAAATCTCAAAACTAATGGGGCCATGCCTGAAGGAGAAGGGGATACACAACCCCCTCCCCCCCAACTGATCTACATTATCCACACTTTTACTATTATAGAAGCTCTTTTGCTTTGTCATATATTTTACAGTATTATCTTCGTACGAAAGAATGGCGTTAATCTTTTGAAATAATGCTGTTATGTTGCTTAGTAAAATCAATTCAACAACGAATACAAAATCTAGTTTTACTGTATTATAAAGCCTTAATGCGTGAAAATGCATTTACACGATTATATAACAATTGAAACAGAAAATACAGAATACAGCACATACAAAGTCAAGGATAGCGCTCCCCTGATCTTGTTAAACCGAATTTTCTCCTTTTCCTTGGGTCGTTTGTGTTTCTCCCTATCTCCGTTCATTACGTCCTATTTATCTCTCTCTCTCTCTCTCTCTCTCTCTCTCTCTCTCTCTCTCTCATCTTTTGTATCCTTAACATCCTCTCAGGGTTGCTATCTCTACTAGGATGAACTTTAAAAACGACTAGAGTAATCGAGCTAATACCTTTATCATTTGGGAGGAGTCAGCCAGGGAATAGGCGTGGAAAGTTGCATCTCATTGTCTCTAGTCCTTTTTGAGCTACTGAGGTTAGAGATAACGCTTTTTGGCTTACCTCTAATGAATAGTGTATATTGTATTAGCCCAATTTCCTACACCCTGAAACCGAATATATATACCTTATTCAGTACAAATTATACCTTGCGTTCTTCTTTTACTTTCAGTTGATGAAAATCATTTTATTAAACTCATGAAAAGCCTCTTGTCGTCGAGTGGATAAAACCATGACTATGTTGACCTTTGATGTTGGCCCTGTCACCCTTTTATCTCTGGGGGAGGCACTCATAACAGCAGTTCTGTATTTTGTCTCCCTCACTCACATAGAAAAAACAAAATATTTTAGCTATCCCCAGGCATCATCCTAGGGCCTAGATTTACAACACCTAAAAGACACCAAATTTGTCAACAGGACGACGTAGGTAGTCTGCAATGCGCCACAAAACCGAGAAGCCAACTTTACCCTAACTTGAGAACATAATATTATATAGTGAGAAAGTCGTAACTTAACTGCCAAAAAGCACCAAAAGAAATCCTTATGGCCGCCACACATCATAGGGAAAATGGCCCTTATTGCCCGCGGTCCTAAGGGTGATTCTGCCAAAGGATATAGCAAGGCCGTCATGATGATATTACTATTCATGGTTTATGCTAATTGAAGCCCACGGGTCAGCTACCATGACTAGGCCAGGAGGAGATAAGATAAAGGAGAGAAAAAGAGACTTGGAGAAAAGAACTGCAGAGACGCTGGAGAGTCTGGGAGATAAGTCATGGGAATGGAGAAGAACCTAGACTTTTAGCTTTTAGCATTTTTGTGTTTAATTGAATGTATTATATGTGTTATCTTTATTAATGAAGAGCCTGTAACAATGGTTAAATACATGGCCACTATAAACAGAGCATATGTAATTATTTATTAAAAATAAAATCAGGATAATAAATTATCTCGGACGTCACACACCTAATATTAATCAAACTTTAAAATATATATAATGTTAGTAAGAGATATAAACCTTTGACTACGAAAAATGAATATAAAGTTTAAGCGAAATATTGAAATGAGGACGAGGAAACACGAAATTTAAAACTGTGAACTCAGACTACATATCAAAGTCGGGGGAAGATAGACATGCCTGTCTTTTTTATGAGAAATTGGAATATACATCAAGGTACCCTGCTAGAGAACTGGGACGCCACAGACACACACATACAAACACACACACACAGACACGTACACACAATTATATTATCCCATTCATTTTTCTCTCACACGCACACGCACACATTTTTTCCCCTCTCTCTCTCTCTCTCTCTCTCTCTCTCTCCTATACACACACACACACACACACACACACACACACACACACACACAGACTATATCGATGGTAATTCCGGATGGCCTACAGTAATTGCCAGAGGGAAGTTCACCCCTAAAAAAGAGATCCAGTTTCTTTGGCTGCATCTGTATGTTGTTCTCTGTTCAGGAGAATCAGGTACAATCGCGGACCACAATACGTATATACCCATTAGAGTGTCGGAACCTTTAATGGGAGATTATTATTATTATTATTATTATTATTATTATTATTATTAATGGACAGTTCCACCTACTCTACATTGCAGGATCGCTGAAAGTCGCTAGAAATAGATATAGACACCTGTATGGCACAAAAGGTGTAACAAATTACAAAGAAATGGGGCGAAAGGCCTTAACATACCCAAACTAATGGGGCGAACGTCTTAAAATACAAAACACTAATGGGACTAAGCACGAGAGAGAAAGGGGTCCAGAATAACCCTTCCATTAAACCCCACCTCTGTAGCATACAGAATATAGTGAGGTATTGTAATGACTCACCCCTTCCCTCCCACTCCCCCACATCCAACCAACCCCCCTACCCTCCCACATCCAACCAACCCCCCTTCCCTCCCACCTCCAACCAACCCCCCTTCCCTCCCACCTCCAACCAACCCCCCTTCCCTCCCACCTCCAACCACCCCCCTTCCCTCCCCTCCCCCACATCCAACCACCCCCCTACCCTCCCACATCCAACCAACCACCCTTCCCTCCACCTCTCCACCAACAACCTACCCCTTCCCTCCCACCTCCCCACATCCAACCAACCCCCCTTCCCTCCCACTCCCCCACATCCAACCAACCCCCTACCCTCCCACATCCAACCAACCCCCCTTCCCTCCCACCTCCCCACATCCAACCACCCCCCTTCCCTCCCACTCCCCCACATCCAACCAACCCCCCTACCCTCCCACTCCACCAACCCCCTTCCCTCCCACCTCCCCACATCCAACCACCCCCTTCCCTCCCACTCCCCCCACATCCACCAACCCCCTACCCTCCCACATCCAACCAACCCCCCTTCCCTCCCCCTCCCACACACACCAACCCCCCTACCCCCCACATCCAACCAACCCCCTTCTCCCCACCTCCCCACATCCAACCAACCCCCCTTCCCTCCCACTCCCCCACATCCAACCAACCCCCCTACCCCCCACATCCAACCACCCCCCTTCCATCCCACTCACATCCAACCAACTACCCTCCCACATCCAAACCAACCCCTTCCCTCCCCTTCCCCACATCCAACCACCTCCCCTTCCCTCCCACTCCCACATCCACCCTCCACTAACCAACCACCCCCTTCCCTCCCACCCCCCCACATCCCACCCACCCCCCCTCCCTCCCCCCACATCCAACCAACCCCCTCCCTCCCACTCCCCCACATCCAACCAACCCCCCTTCCCTCCCACTCCCCCACATCCAACCAACCCCTCTTCCCCGTCTGGACTTCCCCCTCTGCAAGGACGGGGATTCCCCAGAGTTGAGGGCGAGCAGAAATTAAGGAGATACATCAATAGTCTGTCTGGCTAGTTCCAGACTAATTTACGAGCATTGAGATTAACCTATTCTGTACCGGTGCCATTCTTTTAACTATATTCTGGCAACCATTAGATCAGTTTACTCAGTTTCAAAAAGACCTCCAGCCATTAACAGGCTTCGAACTATCTCACTTAACCCAGTTTAGTACCACAGCTCATTAAACGGCATAAAATCGTTTGAAAATAGCTCGAACAAACATTTGAAAAGTAAAATATAAGTAAAGCTGTCCTTATGTACTTAGAAACTCAAACATTAGTCAAACTGTCTAGAACTTCTCTCTCTCTCTCTCTCCTCTCTCTCTCTCTCTCTCTCTCTCTCTCTCTCTCCTCTGCCACATCCTTTCGTTTATGTACGGAAATAGTCCCTCATTAGGCCTAAAGGTGATTTTTTTCCCCACTCCATCTTGCAGGAAGAAAACATTTGTAAGGTCAGGAGAGAGAGAGAGAGAGAGAGAGAGAGAGAGAGAGAGAGAGAGAGAGAGAGAGAGAGAGAGAGAGAGAGAATAACAATAAAGTTGAACGATATAGATACCCAGAGATCGTGAGAGATTAGGTGTTGGAGGAGAGCCTGGAATTGGAAAGACATGGCGATCGAGGAAAAAGAATGACGAAAATATTGGAAGAAGAGGAAGGAAGTTTGAGGAGAGAAATTAAACTTGTAACCTTTGAAACTACCAGGGTTCAAAATAAGATATTTCAAGCAAGTATCATGAAGTTAGAACCTTTCACCACCATTACATAATTTTCGTTAAATTCGGGTTACCATTATACGATTTTCTTTAGTTTATAATATAGATACTGTAATAATACTAAACAAACGCCCTAACCTCCAAAGCGTAGGAAGAGGTACCGTAGAGTTAAGGGCAGGTCTCCACTCGAGGGATTGTTTTCTTGACCCCTTTCTCCCTCATGTTTAGCCCCATTGCTTTTGATATTATAAAACGTTTGCCCCATTAGTTTAGCGATTTTAAGAACTTTCACCCCATATTAAGACCTTTCGTGCAATTCAGGTGTTTATTTTATCCTGGCGAGCGATAGCGAGCCTGTAATTTAAGAGGAACCGGCCTTTGGCCGGGACATTTTTCTACCGAAAAATGTACAAATTTATCTTGAAAGGGACTCGAGGGGGTGTAATTTTAAGGTTGATGGAGGTCTAGGGAACAACCTAAATACCTCCCCTTAAAGGTTGTCGAGCAGGCCTATACGCCCCCCCCCCTCCCCTTAAAGGCCCTACAAATGTCACGCTGGCCTTTAACTCCCTCGTCAATTATATACGGTATACTGTAGAAGTCGCTGTAGGAGGGGGGGAAATTGGTAGGTAGTGTGTAGGTTATGTTGTTGCTAGCTTAACCCCTTCAAGTAACCCCTTAAATGTAACTTCTTTAATCAACCCCTTCAAGTAACCCCTTAAATTAATCTCTTTAGTCAACTTCTTCAATTAACTCCTACAATTATCTCTTTAGTCGACCACTTCAATTAGGCCTAACCCCTTAAATTAATCACTTTAGTCAACCCCTTCATATTACACCTTCAATTTACGCCATATATGTAATTTATTTAGTCAACCACATCAATCAACTACTGCAATTATCCCCCTCATCATACCCCTTCATTAGACGATCTTAGTGAGCTTAGGAGGGATTTTGGGGAGGTAGATATTTAAATTAAGTTTCTTTGACACCTTGGATTAATATAAGTCCTTCCTAAACTGCATAAAATCGCCTACTGGACAATAAAATATATAGTTCTCCTACAAACTGACCTATGAACTGAAAAATTGAATAGCCCGTGACTATATTGGTTCACTATTACAGCAAAATTCGCCTCGTCAAACAAGTTACCTCAAAACACAAAACGTACATTATAACAGAATATACCTTCCTCCAATAAGCTACCTCAAATATAAAACATAAACACACACACACACACACTATATCAACTGTCTGGTCTGTATTCCCAGAAGGACCCTCGATAGAGCCAACCTTACCACTGTCGCCGTCTTTCTTCTAACCCTGTCTCATCCGCATGGGGGTCTGTATAGAGCCACCCAACTTTGCTCCATTAGTTTGGTGATTTTAAGACATTTCACCCCGTTAGCTTTGGATTATAAGAGGCAAGCGAAAGCGAGCCTGTAATTTATGGAAGTCAGAGGGTTAACTGAGATAGTCTTATAATACACACGGATCCTCCCTACACTGCATAAATTTGTCTAACGATAGCCAGAATAAACTGTCAAAATACATCATAATTTTCTAAAGGTTAACACTCACTATCACATAGAATCTCTAGCAACCATAATATATAACAACCAGTGTCATTCTTCAACAACCACAAAGACTGAAACATTCTAACAACCGCAAGTATAACAACAAACAGCCCCAATCCATTACATATTCTAACAACCGCAAGTATAACAACAAACAGCCCCAATCCATTACAACCCTTCATTGTATAATCCACCACAACTAAATAAATTATAATAACAACCATTATCTAACAAACAACAATCATCAACTGCCACCCCACTAATACTAGCTCACAGTTACGACACAAATACAATCAATATTTCTCTCGATTTTCACCACACATTCATACACAGCCTAATGAGCACACGCACACACACACGCACAAACACCCACACATACACTCTCTCTCTCTCTCCACACACACACACACATTTTTAAAACCCATACAATCACTAGTACCAGCCACCACCAATACAATCCTTTCATACAGCCATCGATACAAAGTTACCACACACACAAAATCAATACCACTCTCGATGATTACCACACATACACACTTAAATTAACACACACACACACACACACACAAACATTAACACATACACACTTAAACGTACATACACACACACACACACACACAAACCACACCACAGACACTCACTAAGTCACGAAAAACATCGGAAACGAATATGGAAGCAAAAAATCCACAGGAAGGGAAAAGGAAGTGGAAATGGCCTACAAAAAAAAAAAGAAAAAAAAAAAAAACACACACTTGCGACCAATGACTTCGCCTGGCCGGAAGTGACTGGTTTTTTTTTTTTCTGTAACCGAGATGGGCAGATATAAAAGTCCAGATATATACTGTATAGGTTTCTGTCACTCATGTTTAGAAATTGTGTATGTTAGCCTAATATCGTCAATCATATATGGGTGCCGCAGAATATATAAATCCTAATGACCCCCCCCCCGATGATATATAGCCGACATAACTTAATAAGGGGGGGGGGGGGGGAGATGGGTTGTTTTTCTGGTCCGCCTTCTCCCTCGTGTTTAGCCCCATTAGTTTTTAAATGATATGTCGTTCGCCCCATTAGTTTGTCGATGTTAACACCTTTCGCCCCATTTCGTTGTCAAGTTTAAGACCTTTCGTGCAATTTAGGTGTCGATATTTTTCTGGCGAGCGAGAGCGAGCCTGAAATTTTAAGCGGAACCGGTCTTTGGCCGGGACATTTCTCTATCGAAAAATGCACATAATCTATCTCGAAGGAGGGTCTAGGAGGTGTTTTCCTAAGCTTGATGGAGGTCTAGCGAGGAAACTAAGAAATAAAGGAATAAAATAATGAATTAATCGGCCCATCTGCCCTTAAGCCAGTCAACCACTAAATCCCACAGCCCATTAGTTTGATTGTATAATGGGTCGTTAGTAGAAGGAGGTAGAGGTCCTAATGACTCTAAGCCCCTTCTGTACCGGTGCCGTCCTTAGAACTTTAAGGGGAGACTGGCCGTTTGTTTGGTCTATCAATTCATTTATTCATATAGTTTCCTCCCTAGACCTCCATCAAGCCTAGAAAAAAAAAAACTAGATTCCCCTTCAAGATAAATTTGTACATTTTTCGGTAGAAAAATGTCCCGGCCGAAGGCCAGTTCCTCTTAAAATTGCAGGCTCGCTTTGGCTCGCCAGGAAATAATCGACACCTAAATGGCACGAAAGGTCTTAAAATTGACAACGAAATGGGGCAAAAGGTGATAAAATCGCCAAACTAATGGGCCGAAAGTCTTACAATCTCAAAACTAGTGGGGCTAAACATTAGGGAGAAGGGGGTCCAGAAAAACGATCAGCCTCCCCTTAATATGGCTGTTATTCGACGATAAAGGGCCTCCAGCAATGAACAAGCTTTAAAAATGGCCTCCAGCAATGAACAAGCTTTAAAAATGGCCTCCAGCAATGAACAAGCTTTAAAAATGGCCTCCAGCAATGAACAAGCTTTAAAAAGGGCCTCCAGCAATGAACAAGCTTTAAAAAGGGCCTCCAGCAATGAACTAGCTTTAAAAATGGCCTCCAGCAATGAACAAGCTTTAAAAAGGGCCTCCAGCAATGAACTAGCTTTAAAAAGGGCCTCCAGCAATGAACAAGCTTTAAAAAGGGCCTCCAACAATGAACAAGCTATAAAAAGGGCCTCCAGCAATGAACAAGCTTTAAAAAGGGCCTCCAGCAATGAACAAGCTTTAAAAAGGGCCTCCAACAATGAACAAGCTTTAAAAAGGGCCTCCAGCAATGAACAAGCTTTAAAAAGGGCCTCCAGCAATGAACAAGCTTTAAAAAGGGCCTCCAGCAATGAACAAGCTTTAAAAAGGGCCTCCAGCAATGAACAAGCTTTAAAAAGGGCCTCCAACAATGAACAAGCTTTAAAAATGGCCTCCAGCAATGAACTAGCTTTAAAAAGGGCCTCCAGCAATGAACAAGCTTTAAAAAGGGCCTCCAGCAATGAGCAAGCTTTAAAAAGGGCCTCCAGCAATGAACCAGCTTTAAAAAGGGCCTCCAGCAATGAACAAGCTTTAAAAAGGGCCTCCAACAATGAACAAGCTTTAAAAAGGGCCTCCAACAATGAACAAGCTTTAAAAATGGCCTCCAGCAATGAACTAGCTTTAAAAGGGCCTCCAGCAATGAACAAGCTTTAAAAAGGGCCTCCAGCAATGAGCAAGCTTTAAAAAGGGCCTCCAGCAATGAACAAGCTTTAAAAATGGCCTCCAGCAATGAACTAGCTTTAAAAAGGGCCTCCAGCAATGAACAAGCTTTAAAAAGGGCCTCCAGCAATGAGCAAGCTTTAAAAAGGGCCTCCAGCAATGAACAAGCTTTAAAAAGGGCCTCCAGCAATGAACAAGCTTTAAAAAGGGCCTCCAACAATGAACAAGCTTTAAAAAGGGCCTCCAACAATGAACAAGCTTTAAAAAGGGCCTCCAGCAATGAACAAGCTTTAAAAAGGGCCTCCAGCAATGAACAAGCTTTAAAAAGGGCCTCCAACAATGAACAAGCTTTAAAAATGGCCTCCAGCAATGAACTAGCTTTAAAAAGGGCCTCCAGCAATGAACAAGCTTTAAAAAGGGCCTCCAACAATGAACAAGCTTTAAAAATGGCCTCCAGCAATGAACTAGCTTTAAAAGGGCCTCCAGCAATGAACAAGCTTTAAAAATGGCCTCCAGCAATGAACTAGCTTTAAAAAGGGCCTCCAGCAATGAACAAGCTTTAAAAATGGCCTCCAGCAATGAACTAGCTTTAAAAAGGGCCTCCAGCAATGAACAAGCTTTAAACTATCTCAATTAACACTTTTTACCATCACAGATCCTTCGTAAACTGCACACAATTGTCTAAAGAAAACTAGAACATAATTAAAACGACGTCAACGGTACAGAAGGGGTTAAGGGGAGGGTTTCTGGCTTTATTGATTTATATATTTCGTCTTATTTATTGCTGGGTTTTTTATTTTATTTTTTACTAGACCTCCATCAAGCTTTATTATTGTCTGGTGCGTGTGTGTTTGTGTGTATGTGTGTGTGTGTGTGTGTGTGTGTGTGTGTGTGTGTGTGTATGTATGTTTATCTTGTGTGTGTTTGTGTGTCATGTGTGTATGTGTTTATCTTGTGTGTGTGTGTGTGTGTGTGTGTGTGTGTGTGTGTGTCGTGTGTGTATGTGTTTATCTTGTGTGTGTGTCGTGTGTGTATGTTTATCTTGTGTGTGTGTGTTAACTAGTTCTAAATCAGATCCGGCTTCAACCTTAGGCTGGGTGTGTGTGTGTGTGTCGTGTGTGTATGTGTTTATCTTGTGTGTGTGTCGTGTGTGTATGTTTATCTTGTGTGTGTGTTAACTAGTTCTAAATCAGATCCGGCTTCAACCTTAGGCTGGGTGTGTGTGTGTGTGTGTGTGTGTGTGTGTGTGTGTGTGTGTGTGTGTGTGTGTGTGGAGAGAGAGAGAGGGGGGGGGGTGCTTTAGCTAGTCTAAATCTGATCACAGCCCCACTTTAGGGTGTATGTGGGTGATTGTGTGTAGGTGTATAGATGTGTGTGTGTGTGTGTGTGTGTGTGTGTGTGGGTGTGTGGGGGGGGGGGGGGGGGGGGTGCGCGCGCGCGTGTAATATATTTCCAAAACAACAAACCCCCAATACTTAAAACCATTCATCCAATCTCCATCACTCGGGGGGGGGGGGGGGGGGCGGACACAAGACACTCGAAAGGGGGTTATTGGGGGTACTTTCTAAGCTTGATTGAAGTCCAGGGAGAAACTTAAAAAATAAATAATTCAATATAAATAAAAGTCTCCCCTTTAGGGCTAGATTTATAGTTGAAGACAATTAAAGAAGTGTAAGCTAGATAAAGGAGAGGGTAGAGTCCCGGCTGTTATAAATGGCAAAGACATGACAGTTTAGGATCATCTTGAGCCATTTTCTTAATTGGTCTCATTATGAACCAACATTATCGTGTCTTTACAATATATATATATATATATATATATAGTATATTCCGATATTAGGTTTACTTTATGCACGGCAATATGATTGCCACTCATCTGTGAACAATATACTAGGAATAAGGATAAACTGAGAAATAAAAGAGAATACAAGGATAAGGCAAAGATAATGAGAAACCTAGAGAAAGAAGATGTAGTGATAAGGGAAGAGTAAAATAGTAAAATAGGGAACATGATAAATATCGGTTAGGGTAAGGATAAACTTACGAATATCGGTTAGGGTAAGGATAAACTTACCAATAAACTTCCAGATAGAAGTTGTAGGGATAAGGGAAAGAGACAGGAAATACGAAAATTATATGGGAGGATTTTTAGCTAAGGAGAGAAAAAACGATATTGGGGGAAAAGAAGCATATATTAAAATGAAGGAAAAACTTGCCGAACAACGTAGAGAACGAAGAGGCAAGAAAGGTAAGGATAATATCAGGGAAGGAGACAGAACGAAGAGGCAATAAGGGTAAGGATAATATCAGGGAAGGAGACAGGATAATTGGAAAGCCTTATAGAGGCAATAAGGGTAAGGATAATATCAGGGAAGGAGACAGGATAATTGGAAAGCATTATAGATAAACATATAAGGAAACGGGGAAGGCAACACAATAATTGGATTGAAGATAAACTTTCAGATAAACTTAAAGATAAAATAACGCTGTAGGGATATGTAGAGGCACATAAATGTACGGATAAACACACTTAGAAATAGAAGCAGGCTGTAGGGATAAATTTAAGGATAAACTTAGAGATAGAAGAAGCTGTAGGGATAAATTTAAGGATAAACTTAGAGATAGAAGAAGCTGTAGGGATATATTTAAGGATAAACTTAGAGATAGAAGAAGCTGTAGGGATATATATACGGATAAACACACTTAGAGATAGAAGAAGCTGTAGGGATATATTTAAGGATAAACTTAGAGATAGAAGAAGCTGTAGGGATATATTTAAGGATAAACTTAGAGATAGAAGAAGCTGTAGGGATATATATACATAAGGATAAACTTAGAAAACAGAAGAAGCCTTTAGGGATACACGGTATATAAGGATACAGTTAGAGATGGAAGAGGCTAGACGGATAAGGGAAGGAGGCAGGGTAATGGGAAAATCAAGGAGGGCTATTAATTAGAAGGGGTGAGGGGTGAGGGAGGGAGAGGAGGGGGGTAATATATATGGAGGGGAAAGGCGGGGAGGGGGTAGGGGGTTTCTAGAGCTGGGGGGGGGGGGAAGGCAGACAGACGTAATGGGGAGTGGATTTACATAGATACACTGACCACACAGACCTTATGATCCAAACGAGGTGATCAGGACTTAATTCTAGTAGAGATGGCATATCCCAGAGAGAGAGAGAGAGAGAGAGAGAGAGAGAGAGAGAGAGAGCGAGAGCGAGAGAGAGAGAGAGAGAGAGAGGGGAAAAGGGTTGAATGGGAGAGAAGAGAGTAACAACAAGATAGCTTAGAGGGTAATAGTGGAGGTTGACAGTGAGATATAGGAGAGGTGAGGGGAGGAGAGGGAAGAGGAGGGTATGCGAGAAGGGGAGTGGGGCTGAAAATAAGGAGGGTGATAATGAGAGAATAGAGAAAGGGAGGAAAGATAAGAGAAAGAAGGTATGGTGTGTGTGGAAGATTATATGAGAAAAGGGGAGTAGTGTTCATAATAAGGAGAATAGGTGATAATGTGGGAATAGAGAAAGGAATAAGTCATGGATTAAGTCATGAGAGAAGGGACAGGAGTTGAAAGGGAGAGAAGTGAGTTACGAGATAGTTTAATAGGCAAGGAAGGGTGGAAGAATAGGAATGAAGAGGGATGAGAAGAAAATAGTATATGGAAATGGGGAATGAAAGAAGGGAATATATGGGAATGGGAAGAAGGAAGGTACAAGTATAATGGAAAATAGGGAAGTGAGTATAAATGGGAGGGAGTATAAAAGAATGTACGAGGAGTGAATAAATGGGAAGTGGGACAGGGAGAGGAGGGAGGGGGTAGAGAGGGAGGGGCAGGGAGTTATAGGAGTGGGCGAGGGAGGGGGAGGGAGGTGAAGAGCAGAGGGAGGGGTGAAGGGGTGCTATTAATGAAGGGAAGGGGTAGAGAGGGAGAGGAAATAAGTAATAGGAGTAGGAGAGGTTATGAGGGAGGGAGGGGGAGGAGGGGGGAAGGAGTGCTATTAATAAAAGGAGGGGGTAGAGAGGAAGGGAAAAGTGAGAAATAGGAGTAGGAGAGGGAATAAGGGAGGGCAAGGAGGGGAAGGAAGTGAGTTATGGGAGTAGGGAAGGGAGTGGTAGGGGAGAAGGGGGGTGGAAGGGAAAGGGGTGCCATTAATGAAGGGAATGGGTGCGGGGGAGAGGGGAGGGATTTACGTGTCTCTAATCCCCTTCGTGCAGCACCTTACCCCGAATACCCGATCCTGAATAATGAATGTTGCGTGTATGATGGTGTATACAAATATTCCCCCCTCATTAATACAGAAACAGGTAACAAGCTAGCGTGTCGGTAAGTATGGTCGCGCTCAGAAATTCGTGTCACAATATATATCGAATAAATAAGAGGAAAGGGTTTATTTGTGTGCCTTTTTTTCCTGTTTTCCTCCCTAGACCTCCATTAAACATTAAACAAAAAATGAAGACAAAAATAACAAGATCCTCGTTCTAGATATATATGTATTTTTTTTCGGTAGAAAAATGTCCTGGACGAAGACCAGTCCCTCCTAAATTACAGGCTCACTATCGCTCGGCAGGATAAAAATCGACACCTAAATGCCACGAAAAGTCTTAATTTTGACAAAGAAATAGAGCGAAAGGTCTTATAATCGACAACTAATGGAACGAACATTTTAAACTCTGATAACAATTGGGGCTGAGCATGAGGGAGAAGGGTGTCCAGAAAAAGCAACCATCTCCCCTTAAGAAACGGGTATTTTATGTTTTTGAGGTATTTGATGAGGCTGATATAACTTTGACGAGTGTATGTAGCTTTGAAAGTGCCCCTAGTGGTGTGTGTGTGTGTGTGTGTGTGTGTGTGTGTGTGTGTGTGTGTGTGTGTGTGTGTGTGTGTGTGTGAGAGAGAGAGAGAGATAGAGAGAGAGAGTGATATGTGTATGTCACGCGAGAGTCATCAAGAAACAAAAGGTCATAACAAATTGCCATGGTTGTTTTTACCGTCTAGTAGGGTTTTACCGTCTCTGTCACGCAGGGTTTGGTCTCTGTGGTCTCTTATAATATATGTATATATATATATATATATATCTTAGATCGTCAACCCCATCTCTTTTATAGGCAGTCTTCCATGTGTTTATTTGTATTTGCCTACCAGCCTTCAGTCGGTCTATATTTCTATCTCTCTCTCTCTCTCTCTCTCTCTCAATCACTAATTACTTCTCAGACCCTCCCCCCCCCCCCCCTCCCCACCGGGACCCGACCCCACTATAACCAGAGACCAACTGAAGATGAACTAATTTCCTTCCTGGTTTGAAGTTGGCTTAGCTATCATTCTTTGTGGCTTACTTTTGCTCTCTCTCACTTTCATTTCTAATCCCACCCCCACCACCACTCTCACTCACACACTCTCTCTCTCTCTCACTTCCATTTCTACTCCCACCCCCATCACCACTCTCACTCACTCTCTCTCTCTCTCACTTCCATTTCTACTCCCACCCCCACCACCACTCTCACTCACACTCTCTCTCTCTCTCTCTCACTACTACCACTATCACCACTACTATTTCTGTCCAGCCATCCTTCCCTCGTTTTAATTAACTTAACTACAGACAATAGGGGGATCGGTCTGCTCTTCGTGTGCTTCTAACTAGGCTCAATTAATTTAGAGTAAACACCCTTGTTGTACCATACGTGTTGCAGGCCTTCCCCAAACTTAATTGACTAGTTAAAATAGAACATAAATTTGCTATGACTTAAACCATCTATGATGCATGTGACCTGCTTGATTGGGGAACTTCTACTGTCTTAGTTATTACTTGATTTTACAAACTTAATTTACTAGTTAAAATATATTTTTCTTAGTTATTACTTTATTTTACAAATGTGCTTTACTAGTTAAAATATATTATAAAGTTGCTATGAATTAAGCCCTCTATGATGCATGTGACTAGCTTCATTGTGAAACTTTGCTTTTTTTTAATAATATTAATAATTGTCTGGTTACGTATATAGCGACCGTATCTCCCTTCCTTCGAGGAGACATTATCATTTTGTTCACACCTGAAAACATTCTTAGGAGTTTTTAGACATGTTGTTCTTATTATGAGAAAGAAAGATCCTACATGTTAAGATGTTTAGACATATTGGTCCCATATATTTAGAGCTTTTAGACATTGCTCGATGTTAAGAGTTTTTAGTCATATTGCTCTTAATATTATGAGTACATACCATATATTAAGAGTTTAGTGAGTAGGTTCCATATGTTGAGAGGTATTAGACATATTTCTCTTAATATTAGGAGGAGGTACCATATTCTAAGAGTTTTATGAGTAAGTTCCATACATTAAGAGTTATTAGACATATGGCCCGTATTATTATGAGTAAGACAGATAACCGAATCAAATTTATAAAGAACCTAATGTCCTGGTGAATTAGGGGCTATAATTGTCCATCCTCACTATCTTTGTACCCTCTTGGGGCCTTATAAGCTGTCGAAGAGAGAGAGAGAGAGAGAGAGAGAGTGTGAGTGTGTGTGTGTGTGTGTGTGTGTGTGTGTGTGTGTGTGTGTGTGTGTGTGTGTGTGTGTGTGTGTTTGTGTGTGTGTGTGTGTGTGTGTGTTCGTCGGTGTGCGTGATAGAGAACTGTATATATATTTACGTGAGAGAGAGAGAGAGAGAGAGAGAGAGAGAGAGAGAGAGAGAGAGAGAGAGAGAGAGAGAGAGAGAGAGAGAGAGAGAGAGAGAGAGAGAGAGAGAGAGAGCATCTTATAGATAACAGGGACTTGGCCATTCAGCACATAAAGTTACCCTTATGCTGTGAGTAGGGCGATTACTTTTTGTCCACCTCTCAAGTTTGTGAGGTTTCAAATTTATTTAGTTTTTATCGTTATTCCATTGTTTTTTAATGTAATGTTCTTTTTATTTTTGTCATTTTTACTCTATATTCTTATGGTTGCTTTTTTTCCTTACTTATTTTGCTTAATAGTTTTCTTTGTTTGTTTTTTCTCTGATCTGGTTGTCATCTTCGGTATGTTCTACATCCTTCTGATGTGTCAATTCTTCCTCATCTTTAATTCACCATGTCGTTACTAGTTCTTCTTCCTCCTATACTGCGCCTCCTTTGTTTTTCTTCTAATCCTCCTTCTCTTTTTTCTTGTTCCTCTTCCTCACTTCGCTTCTTCCCCACCCTCTCCTCCTCTTCCTTTCACTCTTCTCCTCCTCCTCCTCCCTCTCCTCTTCCTCTACCCCTCCTCCTCCTCCTCTCTCCCTCCCCCCCCCCCTTCTTCTTTCCCTACCCCTCCACTTCTTCCTCCTCCACCTCCCTTCCTCCTCGTTCTTCTGAAGACCTACAGCTAACTTTTCTCTCACCTGAACTCCCTCATTATACCCTCAGTAAAAGCCTCTCTCTCTCTCTCTCTCTCTCTCTCTCTCTCTCTATCTATCTATCTATCTATCTATCTATCGATCGATCGATCTATCTATATATATATATATATATCTATATATTTCTCTCTCTCTCTCTCTCTCTCTCTCTCTCTCTCTCTCTCTCTCTCTCTCTCTCTCTCTCTCTGCTACACACATAGTTTCAAATAAAACAATCCCGTATCTCTCTCCGGCCTCAACATTAATCATCAATCTGGAACATCAATAAACATTACCGCAGTCGCGAAATTCAAATCCAAACTATATCTTAACTAATTATTCAAGCTCCGTGTTCAGATTTACTTCGAACTGCTAATTACATATACATACCGAAATGCCAATATGAATAGAGTACCAGGGTATATAATTATATACTGTATATATATATATATATATATATATATATATATATATATATATATATATATATATATATATATTAAGGCTAAATTACAGTTATTCCGTTAGGTAGGTTCTCGTGTCCACAATTCCAGGTCTTGAGACAGGGGGACGATATGGCCCCCCTGTAGGCAATAGGCAATAGGGTGAAGTAGAGGGAAAGGCAGAAGTTGCAAAAAATGATTATTAGAATAGGAGACAAAATAGAGGGAGAGGAAGAAGTTGCAAGAGATGATAAATAGCAGAAGAAGCAAGAGATAAACCATAAATAATGGTAAATAGAAGAAAAGACAAAATAGAGGAAAGACAGAAGTTGCACGAGATGATAAATTAGCAATCCCCGAGTTACGAAGGCCGGGAGGACTAAAGCCAGTATCAAACGAGCGCTTTTTCCCTCAACATTTTATCTTCAACACTGGTCTGGCAGTTTATGAGATCAACATTTATAATATTGCGGTTACGTAAATTCATCTATGATCAGTCTAGTTTCCGATACCAGGGCAAAACATTCCAGAAACGTTACCAGAAATATGTTGATCATAGAATGTTGACTATAAAAGCTCTCGTGTGATACCGGCTTAAGTCTGTCATGTGCAGGGGAGGGTTTGACTAACTCCCCGGAAACTGCTGCACAAATTCATTATTAACCGAATGTTGCAAGAGGAGGGAATTTCAACCACTGCAAGGTCGTGCATTTTATGATATTCTTGTGATATTAATAATAGTGTTTAAACCTTTACAAGCTCCGATGACGTGTTTCTTTTCTGTTTTCTGGCCGTTATTAGACTCTCTCTCTCTCTCTCTCTCTCTCTCTCTCTCTCTCTCTCTCTCTCCTCCCTATCGCTCTCATTTCTACCATCCCCATACTCCCATCCTCTCCTCCCTCCTCTACGTCTCAGCTCTGCCAACTCATCAACCCACAGCCTCTTCTCCCATCCCCTCAGGCTGGGAATGAAATGGACGTTCATCATCTCCCTACTAGTACTCACTTTTTCGTTCTCGATCCTAACTTTGGAATCTCTCAATCTCTCTCTCTCTCTCTCTCTCTCTCTCTCTCTCTCTCTCTCTCTCTCTCTCTCTCTCTCTCTCTCTCTCTCCCAAGGCTACAGCTGTAATGAACAACCGGTCACTCTTCTTCTGGATCAGGGGAGAGAGAAGAGTGTGTGTGTGTGTGTGTGTGTGTATATGTGTATATGTGTGTGTGGGGGGGGGGAGGGGAAGGGAAGATGGTAAGAATGGTCCCATTTATCCAGTTGCTTAGTTTCTGGTTTACTATATATATATATATATATATATATATATATATATATATATATATATATATATATATATATATATATACTGAATATATACAGTATACAACGCAGGTGGCGTTGAGTGTGTGTAAGTGTGAGAGTCCGAGTGTAGGTGGTGAGACAGTGAAGCACGGGAACGAGGTGCCTGCAGAGATGGGGTCGTTTCGGGCCATGAGTGAGCACCGTGCCTCATGTGAAGGCAGGATGGCAGGTGCTCGTTGTGCTCTACGTGTTTCACATGTCTCACTCCCTAGACTGGAACAAGACCTCACGGGCTTCACTGTTCATTGTAAAGCGGTGAATGTTAAGGCTCTCAGCCTATGCCCGAGAGGAAGTAAGTTGGAATATAGAAAAAAAAAAAAAAATATATATATATATATATGAAAATAATATATCTACATAACAATATATATATAATATATATATATATATATATATATATATATATATACTGTATATATACAGTATATATATATATATGAAAATAATATATCTACATAACAATATATAGTCCTACACTCCTTGCCCTCCTTTTCACCTTACCTTTCCTCCCCACCCCCACCCCACCCCACCCCGCCTTCCTCCTCAGAACCAGATTAAATCCTTCAGATGTGGTGGACCAATACAGACCCCATCATCGTATAGGGACCATATGGGGGGTTTGGGGGGAAGGGGGGGGGGGGGGGGGCGTGGCCTGCTCTTTCAGATACCACAGCCCCCTCTTTATTATGGGCCAAGGCTATTCGACTTAAATTATTACATGACTGGATTATATATATATTTAAATATAATATATATATATATACTGTATATATATATATATATATATATATATATATATATATATATATATATATATATATATATATATATATAATATTAAAAAGTCAGTAATAATAAATGTGTCATAAATAATGGCCCCATTATTCCACTCACCACCGACGCTCTTCACCAGCTGATGCACAGGAACAACACTTACCTAAAGAGAAGAGAAACATATATTAACTCACGAGAATGGTTAAATAGACATGTTCATATGTTAAAATAACTTCATACTCTTACTCTACCCAACTAATAAAAAAAATAAAAAAATCTTAATAATATAAATAAGTAAGTAAATTATTATTATTATTATTATTATTATTATTATTGAGCGCAAGAAGCATAGTAAATAGAAGGACTTATGGAAAGAGAGAGAGAGAGAGAGACACACACACACACACACACACACACACACACACACACACACACACACACACACCCAGACTCAGGAATTCCCCTTGAAGTGTCAGCCCTCTGTATTTCCACACGTGTTAAGGGAAGATGGGCGTATTTATTTGATAGTTTATGTCCTTTTTTATTATTTTAGTAGTTTCCTCCCTAGACCTCCATCAAGCTTAAAAACATATCCATTAGATCCCCCTTCCTAGATTAATTTGTACATTTTTCGGTAGGGCCGGTTCTTTCGAAATTACATGCTCACTATCATTCGCCAGGAAAAATATCAACACCTAAATAGCACGAAAGGTCATAATATTGACACAGAAATGTGGCGTATGCTCTTAAAATCGACAAACTAATGAGCCGAGTGTCATAAAATCTAAAAACTAATGGGGCCAAACACAAAGAGGAAGAGGGACCAGAAAAACGGCCCATCTCCCCTTAAAGTGGTTTATGAGGCTTAGTATCCTTCAGCATGCTATATGAAATACCGGGTAAACTGAACACACTTTTTATAAACTACATTACTCTGTTGGAACGTAAAATTGTATGATTAAAGAATGAAACATTAATATACTGAGAGAGAGAGAGAGAGAGAGAGAGAGAGAGAGAGAGAGAGAGAGAGAGAGAGAGAGAGAGAGAGAGAGAGAGAGAGAGAGAGAGAGAGAGAGAGAGAGAGAGCTACCCAACTCACTGATAGGTATACCCCAAGTGAACAAAAGTTATCAACATATTAAATAAACCCAATATATACAGTATAATTCATTAACGCCTGAGTATTATTGAACAATATTGTTATTATTTGTTAGCATTAACAACTACATTATTTCAAGAAAGACTTCCCCAAATTAGGTCTTTAAGGGGAGGTTTCCACTTGAGGGATTTTTTTCTTGACCCCTTTCTCCCTCATGTTTAGCCCCATTGCTTTTGATATTATAAAACGTTTGCCCCATTAGTTTAGCTATTTTAAGAAGTTTCACCCCATATTAAGACCTTTCGTGCAATTCAGGTGTCAATTTTATCCAGGCGAGCGATAGCGAGCCTGTAATTTAAGAGGAACCGGCCTTCGGCCGGGACATTTATCTACCGAAAAATGTACAAATTTATCTTGAAAGGAACTCAAGGGGGTGTAATTTTAAGGTTGATGGAGGTCTAGGGAACCAACTAAATACCTCCCCTTAACTCCAAGTCCCTCCTAAATTGATACACCAAATAGTTTATTAGCTAAAACAATATCAAATGGGTTATTAAAAGGAGCTCCAAAAAGCTGACAGAATATATAATAACACCATAAAAGAAGGAACACTTTATTGACAACGTTTCTTCAGGTCGCTGCGAAACGTTTCCAATAAAGTGTTCCTCCTCAAATGTTTCCAATAAAGTGTTCCTCCTCAAACGTTTCCAATAAAGTGTTCCTCCTCAAATGTTTTTTTTTTTTCTTCACCAAATGGGTTAATCACAAGAACAAACAAGGGCCTAGCTCAAGTCAACTCCGGAATAAAGAGGTCGTATTTTTTGGAAGTACCGTACAGAAAAAGTCAAAAGGAGGCAAACAAGTACAGTGCAGATCAAAATAGCAAACAGGTACGGTGTACAGCTAGTCTGGGTTAAAATATAGGTCGTATTTTCTGAGAGGCTAGAACAACTCAAAAGGAGGCAAACAAGTACAGTACAGATCAAAATAGCAAACAGGTACGGTGTACAGCTAGTCTGGGTTAAAATATAGGTCGTATTTTCTGAGAGGGTAGAAAAAGTCAAAAGGAGGCAAACAAGTACAGTGCAGATCAAAATAGCAAACAGGTACGGTGTACAGCTAGTCTGGGTCAAAATATAGGTCGTATTTTCTGAGAGGGTAGAAAAAGTCAAAAGGAGGCAAACAGGTACAGTCCAAGTCAAAATATTCGACACATTCCCCAATCCAAGACCTTAACATTTCTATCCTGGTTGATAATAAATATACAATTTAACTCTTTCATTTTGAAGACGGTAATTTCATCTTATTCAAGCTATAATGAGACGATTCTACTCCGCTTAGGATGGATCTCTAAGAATCAAGGGAGAATATGTCATCTCAAATAATCTAACCAAAGCAATATACAGCATAGAAAAACGTCATGGTATTTAAAACATTTACTTTAAAGGATTATATGTTGATAAGTTATGTATAGTATATATATATAGAAAGTAAGTGCCAAAGTAAAATAATGAAAAGCGTCATCATAGTCTTCACCAATGCTTCAGAGGATTTATTTTGTTATCTATATATATTTTGTTTTATTATTGTGAGTTGCAAATATAGAAATCTAATACCAAACCAAATTAAAGCAAAGCGTCTTCATATTTTTTACCGATACTTTATGTGTATTTTGCCACACCAGTATAAATATATAGCGTCAACGTATTTATATCGATGCTTATGACGAATAAAATTTTGTGAGTTGTAAATATACAGATTAAGTGAAGACTTTTAAGCGAGTCTGCAGCTGCACTGAATTAACCGGGCAATTACTGAGTGAGTGAGTGTGTGTGTGTGTGTGTGTGTGTGTGAGTGTATGTTTGTGTGAGCGTGGGTGATGGTGATGGTGGTGGTGGTGGTGGTGGTGGTGGTGTGTGTTTGTGTGTGTGTGTGTGTGTCTGTGTGCGTGTGTGTGTGTAAATAATAATAATAATAATAATTATAATAATAATAAAAACTATAATAATCGGTATATTTATGTGTAGCCTGTGTGTGTGTGTGTGTGTGTGTGTGTGTGTGTGTGTGTGTGTGTGTGTGTGTGTGTGAGCCCGTGTGTGTGCATAATATGCCAGCAAGGTGATCTAAAGCACTTACCTCCTCCCCTGAGCAACACTATCCACCATTAACACAAGGCTCTCTCCCAGCCCTCCAGGTCTTCCGGCTAAAGACAACGTGCCAGGCAAAGTGAGAATACTGAATGGCCCAAGGAGGTGGTGTACAAAGGAGTACAAAGGAAATCAAGCAACAACATATCTAGTGACCCTTCTAGGCTGCTTGTCCTCCAAAACACTGAGGATCAAGTGTCCAAACAGTGGTTTAGAGTGGGTAAGGGAACTACTGCCCTGGAACTAATGTCAGTGGCAGGATTAAGAAGTTAGTAGGGGACAGATAGGTTAGTAACTGAGGGGGGGATAAAATAAAGTTATTCATTTACAAACGCAGTCAGTCGCGGGTTTGATAAATGAATACTGAGAGAGAGAGAGAGAGAGAGAGAGAGAGAGAGAGAGAGAGAGAGAGAGAGAGAGAGAGAGAGAGAACAAAAACGGGAAGAAAGGGGGCGAAATAGGAAAATTGAATAGGAGGAAAAATAGGAATATACATGCAAATACATTATATATATATATATATATATATATATATATATATATATATATATATATACCGTATATATATATAATCAGTATACATATAAATATATGTAGGCAACTCAATTAATATTCGTGTTTGCACCAATTACCCACAATTGAAAAGAACAAGAGCATGTGATCCTCCCGGAGATTCGAACGCAGGACACCACGTAAGGAGGTTAAAAACAAAAGCCATTACACCACCAGGACAGTGAACTCTGAATTGCAGGACAAATACATAGGCTAATAAATATGTAAACATAAATATACAAACGCCTCTTTTATAGTGCAGGTGGCGAACGAAAAGTCAGCGAAGTGGCGGACGGAAATAAATGAGAAATCTGGACGAAATGCCGGAAGTAGAATGAGAGAGAGAGAGAGAGAGAGAGAGAGAGAGAGAGAGAGAGAGAGAGAGAGAGAGAGAGAGAGAGAGAGAGAGAGAGAGAGAGAGAACGATATTTCTCCAACCTGTTGCCCTCTTATCGACCCCATGACCTCTTCCCCCCCCCCCCCCCTCCCTCTCTTCAAACTCTTAGGAGGCAGAACAGGAAGAAGAAAGAACAGGGGGGGGGGGGGTCACAATTCTGGCTAAACAAAAATATACCGGTATATATATACAGTATATATATATATATATATATATATATATATATATCATATATACTATATCCGTATTTAAGCTAGTAACTCTCCTAAATATTATATCTACAACTCCAACTTCCTTATAGCCTGAAACTCGCAAATGGCCAATTGGATAGAGGAAGGCAAATACAAATACGTAGAAAAATAAATGCAACTTAAAAATAAACCAGAACAAATAAGTTAGAAACAATATATTAGTACAAAGAAAAGAGAGAGAGAGAGAGAGAGAGAGAGAGAAAGGAAAGCATTATTTCACCTGTTGCTTTATCGATCTACTCGCTCACGCTGCCTCCTTGAGAGAGAGAGAGAGAGAGAGAGAGAGAGAGAGAGAGAGAGAGAGAGAGAGGAAAGCATTATTTCACCTGTTGCTTTATCGATCTACTCGCTCACGCTGCCTCCTTGAGAGAGAGAGAGAGAGAGAGAGAGAGAGATGGTGTGTGTGTGAGTGTGTGGCTGTGGCTGTGTATATTTCCGTGTGTATTAGTGTCTCTGTACATGTGTGTATTTGCATGTAGCTCTCATTGTGTGTGCCCTGTCATTGGTAAAAGCATATCTAAACTATATATATATATATATATATATATATATATATATATATATATATATATACTGTATATAGATAGATAGCTAGATAAATAGATAGATATGTCAATCCTTCACTGTGTCATGGATATAACATACTGTACCATGATATACAGTATATAACATACTGTACCATGATATACAGTATATAACATACTGTACCATGATATACAGTATATAACATACTGTACCATGATATACAGTATATAACATACTGTACCATGATATACAGTATATACAGGTAGCCTATATCCTTTATTTAACATTTTCAACCTCTGGGAAACACACACGCGCCACTCTCTGGTTTATGTGTTAGTAGCTTCTGGCGAGTTACTGGAAAAACACACTCTTTCTCGCTCTTTCTCTCACTCTCTCCCCGACTCTTTGTGACTCTTTGTAACTCGCTCGCTCTCGTTCTCTCTCTCTGTGCCCCCTCTTACCAGCGTGGGTGAGAGACACAGCAGTCCACCTAAATGATTCCCTCGAGGGGTGAGGGAGAGAATTTCGGTAGGGGAGGACAGGGTTAGCGGGGAGATGGGGGAGGAAGGAGGGAGGAAGGAAGATGTAAGGAAAGAATGAGGAAGATAAGGGTAGTGAAGGACAGAGGGGAGGAAGGAGGAATGGGGAGGGATGTGGGGGGAGATGGAGGAAAAAAGTATGAGGAAGAGAGGGTAGGGGAAGGGGGAGGAAGATAGTCTAAGGGAGTGGGGGAGGAGATATTTCGGAAGGGGAGGACAGGAGTTAGGATGGTGTGTGGGGGGAGGGATGGGGGAGGGGGAGGAAGATGTAGGGAAGGAGTCAAGAAAGAGGGTAGGGGTGTAAGCGGGAAGGAAGGAAGAGAGGGTAGGGTGGTGAGGGGGGAGGAAGGAAGATGTAAGGAAGGAATGAGGAAGAAAAGTGGTAGGGAAGGAATTAAGGAAGAGAGGGAATGAGAGAAGGGGGAGGAAGGAGGAAAGGGTAGGGGGGTAGGGGAAGATAGAAGGGGCCAGGAGGAAAGGGTAAGGGATTGGGGGAAGGAAGGAAGGAGGAAGGAAGAGAGGGTAGGGGAGTGGAGGAGGAGGAAGGAAGAGAGGGTAGGGGAGTGGAGGAGGAGGAAGGAAGAGAGGGTAGGGGAGTGGAGGAGGAGGAAGGAAGAGAGGGTAGGGGAGTGGAGGAGGAGGAAGAGAGAGGTCCAGAAGACGCACGAAGGAGGAAGCAACAGAAGAGTAGGGCATAGGGTAAAAAAGGGAGAGAGAGAAAGAGAGAGAGAGAGATGAATTAATGATTGTGCTCAAGTCTACAAAACTGGCCTCCCTCATTGTCTTCTACATTGCCATCATTATTGTCTTGTGTTACCATTGAGTTATGTTGAATATCAATACTACTTCTGTTAACACCTTCAGCACGATGACGTAATTTTCATATTGTCCTGGTTACCATTAGACGATTTTCTTTGGCATATAATCTACTTCTAAGACTCAAAGGGGTAAGTACGATCTCAATATACCCTCTGAATAACCCAGGTGCTTCATAAACTGCATAGAATCGTCGAACTTTAATCAGAATCATAGGTATAAAGACATCATCGTGTTGAAGGGGTTAATAGACTAATATAAACTGTACTCGTGTGTCTGTTCTACATTTAAGTCCCTCCAGTTCCCGATCTTCGGACATAATGCTTAGTTAACCCTCTCACTACTGGTGACGTCCTTTTTAACTTTATTCTGGCTACTATTAGACAATTGTATTCAGTTTAAGAAGGACCTCCAGCAATTAACAGCCTTCGAACTGTCTCGCTTAACCCTTTCTGCTACCACAGATCTAGCTAGAACAAAAATGTATGAGACGTCGCCACCACAGAACTGGTAAATAACTACAAGATACACCATTGTCAGAATTATACCATGGATGAAAGAAGAGGATATGAAACAATAGGATATAAAACAATACCGGCAACCTAGTGAGAAATTGAGTAAAGATTAAGAGGCTTTCAGAGAATAGGGAAAGGGTTCGGGAGAAAAAGAGAGATGGAGTAACATGAGAGGTGAGATTGAGAGGGAACAATGTAACATATGGTTGGGAAAGGGAGGGGAATGAAAGAGAAAGAGAGAGTGTGTAAGTATACCTTTTTTGTTATAGATAATGAACATATTTTAGCATAATTTGGAGGATATATTTCACTCCTTCCAGCCTATCATATTTCAGATTATATAAGCTGATATTATACATTTAGGCCCCAGCATCCCAGGTTCACAGCATGTGTTTTTATTTTAATGGAATCTTACCCACATTAGGGCTGCCTAGGCCTAAATGTAAATATTTAGGTGTGTAGTCCTCTGGCTTTGAGGGTAACATATACTGTAGACTTAATATTAATATTAATATATATATATATATATATATATATATATATATATATATTATATATATATAATATATATATATATATATATATATATATATGTATGTATGTATATATATATATATATATATATATATATATATATATATAGTTAGTTAGTTAGTTAGTTATATATTTATATATAAATGTAAATGGTTAACGTGTACCTTTCACGTATTTGTGATATACTCTCCATATATAAGAAGTAAATAAATGGGATAGCTTGACTGGAGGGTAAGTTGACAGTGGGATAATTTGACGGGGGGGGAGGGGGGGGGGAATGTTAGGTTGACAAGAGATGTAAATTGACAGGAGATTTGGGGGTTGGTAAGTTGATAGACAGGGAACAAAGTTGAGAGCCACCTTCCAGTTTACAGAAGGCCAAAATTGACAGGGGTTTGAGTTGACAGAGGGAGTGAACTAAACAGCTCTCTCTCTCTCTCTCTCTCTCTCTCTCTCTCTCTCTCTCTCTCTCTCTCTCTCTCTCTCACACACACACACACACACACCAACCCCTCCATAACATCTTGACCGGGACGGAAACACACCTTGGGGCTATATTTAAAGGGCGGAAACTTAAAGGCAAACGCTCCATAATTAGACAAAACCCAATTTAACTCGATTACGTATTTATGTTCTGTTTTCTGGCTATTAGACGATTTTATTCAGCTTAGGAAGGGTTTATGGAAGTCGGAGGGTTAATTAACAGTCTTTGCTATTACATTTACCACAGATCTTTTCTAAATTGTATAAATTCGTCTAATGATAGCCAGAATAGATTGTGAAAGTGCGTCATGATCTTCAAAGGGTTAAATGCACACGCTCCATAAGTAGACACACACGATATTAAATAAGCATACTAAATCAAGGGGTTCTGGATATTTCAGCTATTTCAAATCTGAGAAACAAACACATTTGCAAATGTAGTACCGGTACTTCATATATAGAAATGCATTTATTTAAGTGAATATTAGTTAAATATGTATGTGTTCATATTCTTTTAATGCGACCATATTCAGGGTGATGCTAGCATTATATAAACTATATATTTTATTAATTTCCTAGTTCTTCCGGATTTTTTCTAAAGTATCCGGAGGAAAATGTCCATCCTACTGTGATTAACCCCTTATTGGCGGCGCGCGACATATGTAGAGTGAAATAAATTTGGACTATGTGTCGGTACACGACATCTGTCGAGCACCATTTTCAGCACGTAATGTTGCTGAGAGGGAGAGCTGAGCGGTGGGATGAGCGTAGTAACCTTATGACCGCTCCCCACGACCACCGCGGGTATACTGAACTGTATTCTAACTTCCTCCCCCTCTTCTGCCTCGCTACACAGGGAATTATGTAAGGAAATTACCTTATTTCAGGGTTTTTGCACTCGTGTTGCACGATCGTTGCAAGAGAACCAGTGGTCGTACAAGGATGGTTCGGGTGTCATTGGAAAGCTCTGTTTACGCCCTTTCAGGAATAGATACTTGTTTTATGCTCTGGGTCTTATTTAGACATGAAAATGAGCACAGAAACAACCCTATTTAGGGTAAAAAAAAAAAAACGCTGGGTGCTACGGTCAAATAGACCACCTAGGCCGCCAATAAGGGGTTAAATCATATATATATAAATATATATATATATATATATATATATATATATATATATATATATATATATATATATATTATAAATATATTATATATATGAGAGAGAGAGAGAGAGAGAGAGAGAGAGAGAGAGAGAGAGAGAGAGAGAGGGGGGGGGGGGGGAGGGTGAGAAAGAGTGAGAGAAAGTGAGTGAGTTTGCTTGGCCGCAGGGTGCTTAACTTAAGCTTCCATCAAAATGACTGCGACATTCCTCCTTCTTACACTACCACCATCATTAGGACGACACTTACTCAAAGGACATTAAGGGGGGATGAGCTTTTATATTGGCTTGTCTTTAACTTTTCAATATTTTCTTAGTTTCCTCCCTAGACTTCCATCAAGCTTTAAAAAAAAAAAAAAATCCCATTTTAAGATAAATTGCACATGAACATTTTAAGACATTAATTTACAGATGCATAGAAGTTAACTCGTTCTGTGTAATTAACAAGAAAGTATCAAGAAAAACTTAAGTCATGTTATAGAATGATTTAGAGATATATAGAAGGTAACTCGATCAGTGTAATGAACAAGAAAATATAGCCAAGACATGAACATATTATAGAATTAATGATCGATATATAGAAGGTAACCTAATGGATATATTTTACATATTTTATTATAGATATACAGAAAGAAACTCTATCAGTGTAATTAACAAGAACATATAAACAAACGCATAAAACATATTATAGAAATTAATGCTAGATATACAGTATATAGAAGGTAACTCGATGGCTGCATGTCTATTATATAAGGTCGAGTAATAATCGCTTCTGGGCTCACCAGCGAACAATGGGTCATTAAGGAAGGCTATTATGCAAGTCCTATAGTCATTACCTGGGCTGTATTGATGGACATACATACACATATAGATACATATACTCACACATGCATACATATACATACCACAAAAACACTCTACACAAACACACCAACCACACACACACACACATTGAATATTGATAGAAACCAAACGCCAAGAAGTACAGCTTCCCATTAAATATAATAGTTCCCCTTATATCAAAGAACACCATAGTTAATATTATTAGTATACATATATATAAATAAAGAAAATTCGACACTGTGCTATTTAATATACATTGTTATCTGAGAGAGAGAGAGAGAGAGAGAGAGAGAGAGAGAGAGAGAGAGAGAGAGAGAGCACAACAGGTATGGTCGATAAAGCAATTACCAGTTTCACACACACACACACACACACGCAGACAACCACACACAAACAGAGAGAGAGAGAGAGAGAGAGAGTTAATTAATAACATCAATCCAATGCTTTAATGACTCTTTTCATTGGCCTGGCATTTTCATACAATCATTTAAATACGATATTAACATTTCAATTCGTTCATTATTTCGAAATTAATTATATATTGCACATTGATTAATCCAAATATAATTGCATCTAATATTCTGACTTCTAATTATTTATACAGATACACCGTGATTGTTATTATACTCTGTTCCCTATTAACTAACGGTATATTGCAAAGTTCCCATCACGATTTCTCCGTTAATTGGAATATTTTGTGGTGAAATAGGCTGCTAACTATATAAACTCGGTCTTAACCCCTTCTATACCGGCGACGTCTTTGGCATTTTAGTCTTGCTATATTTAGACTATTGTGTGGAGTTTGCAAAGGATCTGTGGTAGTAAAAAGGATGAAGCGAGATAGTTAGAAGCCTGTTAACTGCTGGAGCCCCTCTTTAAACTGAAGAAAATCACCTAATAGTACCCAGAATAAAGTTAAAAGAAAGTTACCGGTACACAAGGGGTTCATATGATGCAGATACATAATAGATCCTTATTTGTCTTTTAAGTATCGATACATTAGCTTGTAAGGGATTCAATGTATCGTCAGTATCGATACATTAGCTTGTAAGGGATTCAATGTATCGTCAGTATCGATACATTAGCTTGTAAGGGATTCAATGTATCGTCAGTATCGATACATTAGCTTGTAAGGGATTCAATATATCGTCAGTATCGATACATTAGCTTGTAAGGGATTCAATGTATCGTCAGTATCGATACATTAGCTTGTAAGGGATTCAATGTATCGTCAGTGTGGTGATGGGCTGGTCTATCAGAGTGAGAACTGAGCAATCTCTGCCATACCCATAGCTTACTCTGACTGTTCCTTTTACTTATATATTTTCTAGATCTCAAGTGACGGCGTCTCTAACGTGGATTGGCCTCCCAATCTACCAAGCTTGGAAGCCAAAGCGTCACATTTTCCCCTTGCCCCTCAACTTTCACTTCATAATTGCTGAGGGGCACAGGGCCCTGGGTGGGGCTTTGGTTTCCCGGGCATTTCCGCACCCTCCTCAGCTCCCCGCCATGGAGTGGCTTCGGTCACCCAGGCTTTATTGTGGTCGGCGGGGAGGGTTCTGTGGGGGCGCTCGGTTATGGCCTTGGCCTTGCTCAGGGCCTTGGGGCTGTTCGGCCAGGCAGCTTGGGGAACAACAACAACATGTATCGTCAGTTGTTATATCTTTACTTTGTGTCGTTCCTTTTATTGGTTTGTTTATTTTGCAAGCTTTACATTATAATTACACTAATTATTATAATAATATAATAAGTATAAAAAACAACGAATATTAATAGCTTTTTTATTGTAGTTATTGGTGCTTCTGAATGCTTGTGTGCTTGTGTTTTGGGGGCGAACTGATATATGTGTTCTTCTGTCACTTCTCTTTTTCCTTTCTCGTGTCTCTTGCTGATCCTCCCTACCCCTTGTGGGAGTAAAGGCTGGCTACTGACTGACTTGCAAATGTTGTATTGTGTTGTTGCAAACGACTGTATTATGTTATTGTAAATGCGTGTATTTTAGTTTATTGTATTATTTCCGTAAATGACTGTAGTGTGTTGTTGTAAATTAACCCCTTGGGGATTATGACGCGCATTAACAATTTATTCTGGCTATCAATAGATGATTTTATACAGCTTCGGAAAGATCTGTGTACGATAAAGACTGGCTCAATCAACCCTCTGTCATCTACATGCCAGTCATAATCTGAATACATTCATCTAATAATACACAGAGAATAGAAAACTAATGCATCCTAAAATACAGAGGTTTAAAATACAATTGTTGTGTTGTATTGTTCTTGTTTCTATATTTGTATTATTATTAGTATTATTATCATTATTATTACTATTAGTTATTATTATTATCATCACAAGGGTAGTGCTGTAAATGTGTGTAGTGAGTTGCTGTGTTGCTGTGTCTCATTCTCTCGGCTTTAACGTCACGGCTTTAACGTCACGGCAAAAAATATAAGCACACACTATATAATGTACTGTATATATATGTGTATATGTGTGTGTGTGTGTGTTTGTGTGTTAAATAATATCAATAACAATAATACCCGAAGGTCATTGAGCACGGACCATTTTCTTTACACTGAAGGGGAAACTCCTGCAAATATCCAATCATCCATCAGAGCTGGAGTCCCTCAGAGGAATCATCCCCAAGGAAATAAAAATACATTCCAAGCCTTCCAATTACTCTGGTCGCAAGATGGGCTCCCACTCAAACGCGCCAATATCTTATTGAATATTCGAAGCCAATTTTACAGAATTACGACTCAATTTTACTGTAGCCAATTCCGGAATATATTAGATAGATAGATAGATGGATGCTAAATAGATGATTGATAGATAGACATATGGATTATATATAAATAGATAGGTAGATTACTAATTAGATAGATAGATGATATATAGATATATATATATATATATAGATGGATACATATAGATAGACAAATAGTTAGATAGGTAGATGACAGTTAGCTAGCTACACAAGGACATTTATAGGCTATAGGGTAACGTTAATATGGTACAGATATCGTTAACGTTAATATGGTACAGATATCGTTGTCTGAATGAAGGGATAGAGGATATATTTAACTACAGTAGTACAGCATAGTAATGGTGCACCAAAGATGGATGGGAGTGGAGTTTGTGAGTCTCTGGGGTGTGCCTGGAATGAGAGCCCAGAACAGTGTCTTTACTGTATTCCAAGGCAAAAGTAGGAACTGGGTCATAGTCTTAAGGGGGGATGGGCCGGTTTTCTGGACCACTTTCTTCCTCATGTTTAGCCCCATTAGTTTTCAGATGTAAAGATGTTTGCCCCATTAGTTAGTCGATTGTAAGAACTTTCGCCCCATTTCTTCGTCAATATTTAGATCTTTCGTGCTATTTATGTGTCGATTTTTTCCCTGACGAACGATAGTGAGCGTGTAATGTTGGAAGAACCGGCCTTTGGCCGGTAAATTTTTCTACCGAAAAACGTACAAATTAATCTAGAAGGGGGATCTAATGGATCTTTTTTTAAATGTGATGGAGGTCTACTGAGGACACTAAAAAAATAATGAATACATGCACAAATCGCCCAAAAAGTGAACCATCCCCCCTTGAAGACCATAACCAGTCAGATTCTTAAGTGCAGTGGCGCTCATAAGTCATGGCTCAGCTGTCATTACGTTTGGCTCGCCCTGTGCTGTATTAATGGCTGTCAGATGTTGAATAGGGTGTGTAAGTGTAGGAATATGTTTGTATATCTCACTCAAAAAGAAGAAATCGTGTGTAAATATTGCTGATACCAATTATTGATCGAAACATAATTGGTGCCGAGACATCATTAATAAGACCGACTGTACAGTATCTAATAGTAATCATCATCATCATCTCATCTCACCTCCCCCACCCCCCACCCCCACACACACACATCAATAAAATGAAAGAGTTATAGAGAACTTAATATGGTTACAGGCTGTGTGTTGGTATTAACTCGAGTGCCTAATCTCCCGAAAAATATACAATTTATCATGAAGGGGGTTCTTGGGGGTATTTTTAAAGCTTAATGGAGGTCTTTGGAGGAAACTATCTATTCTATCTATCTATCTATATGCTCAGGCCCAATCCACCCCATTAATACAGTCAGAGCGGCAGTGGCGGTGGTATGTTTGTATGCAAATTTAGTGACTTAAATTGCAAAAAGGGAATGTTAAGTGGAATATATTGGTTGGAACTGGAGAGAGAGAGAGAGAGAGAGAGAGAGAGAGAGAGAGAGAGAGAGAGAGAGAGAGAGAGAGAGAGAGAGAGAGAGAGAGCAAAAAAAAACTCAATGCAATATCATATTCCGACATTTTTAACAAACCATATAACAAAGTATTTTATAGGCCCCAAAAGCCTAGGTGCTCTGACTGCTAACGATCGTTTGTTTGTTTTGGTTCAGTTTGTATATCATTATATTATCCGGTGGGTCAGTTAGAGTGTACACACACTGTTATCATTGTTCGTGTCACTGGTGTGTGTGTGTGGTGGGGGGGGGGGGGGGGTGTGGGGGGGGGGGGGGGGGGGGGGGGGGGGGGGGGGGGGGGGGTGGGGGGGGGGGGTTGCGTGTGTGTGGGAGGGGGGTTGTGTGTGTGTGTGGGAGGGGGGTTGTGTGTGTGTGGAGAGAGAGAGAGAGAGAGAGAGAGAGAGAGAGAGAGAGAGAGAGAGAGAGAGAGAGAGAGAGAGAGAGAGAGAGAGAGAGAGAGAGAGAGAGAGAGAGAGAGAGAGACACATAATTATATATAATTCTTTCCAAGTATATGAATGTTGTTATGAGCGTCTCTGGGAATCTAATTGGCTTCTCTTTTCACCCCATCACCGTCAACAGCTTAAAGAGGGATTGACTGACTAATGCTCGCTCTCGCTCTCTCTCTCTCTCTCTCCCTCTCAGTCCTTAAGCACAATCTATCCAGAAGACTAATCCGTTAAGAAATACAACCTTGCAAAGAACGAGAACACCATTTTATACAATACATAAATTAATACAAAATCCCAGTACTAATATCCCGACATATTGTATAGTAAAGCAATATTATCCAACATATACAACAATCAGCACAATCTGATCATATCTTTTGACTCATTTGTGTGTTCTACTTTCAAGTACCATTTTATAATCGATTTGCAAGTTCTTAAACAAAATTGTGTGGACAGTCAAGTTTTATTTACCCACTATTAGTATTATTCTATATACGAGTTTGTAAAAATGTCTCGTTATTTTCATCACATATTATTTCGTTTTGCGTTCTCTTCCGTCTATTTCCAGTGATAATTGGTGTAAGTCACGGAATCTCCCTCTCCACGAACAAAAGACTATCAACTAATACCCCCAAGCTCTTCAATCCCACTTAAAAGGCCTTCGATCCCCTTCCCGCCTCTCGAGCGCCATTCAGGGTCCGAGATGCTGTTGACAATTTACTTAAACATTGCGCGGGAGATCGTGTAGCAGCTGAGATCGGCCTACCTCCGCCATTTTGGAGAAACTGGTGATATGTTCCTCTCTTTATACTAAACCAAATATCCCGAACCATAACAGATATACGGCAATACTGATACAGGATAAATTATACAGTTTGATCTTTGGACTGTCATTCTACACCATCAAAAATAAGATAAAACACCGCAGCTTTTTTGTTGCTATGTGCTTGAAGGAGACAAAAGACAAAGTTGCCTGTCACAAGTGTAGGTGAGGCTTAGATCGAGGAGGGGTGCTCACCAAAATGGCGGTCTTGCAAACAAGATGGGGGACCCGTTTTCTCTTACTCCAGGCTCTCTCCACTTGGGCCGGGAGAGGTTGAAAATGTAAACATGTTTTTTGTGCGCAGGACCTTTTTTTTTTTTTTTTTTTTTTTTTTTTAATTTGTTTTTTTTTTTTTTTTTTTTTTGTTTTTTTTTTTTTTTTTTTTAAATGTAATCGGGTTTTACATGCATACCAAATGAGGCTTATATACTGTATATTTTAGAGGGCCACAATTTTTGGGGGAAGTACCGTATATAAAGAGTTATTTTTGGGGGGAAGTACCGTATATAAAGAGTTATTTTTTGGGGGAAGTACCGTATATAAAGAGTTATTTTGGGGGGAAGTACCGTATATAAAGAGTATTTTGGGGCTAAAGTACCGTATATAAAGAGTTTCTTTTGGGGGGAAAGTACCGTATATAAAGAGTTATTTTGGGGGGAAGTACCGTATATAAAGAGTTATTTTGGGGGGAAGTACCGTATATAAAGGAGTTATTATTGGGGGGAGAGTACCGTATAGTAAAGAGTTATTTTGGGGGGAGGGACAGTACCGTATATACACAAGAGGTATTATTTTGGGGGGAAAGTACCCGTATATAAAGAGTTATTTTGGGGGGGAAAGTCACCGTATATCCGAGTATTTTGGGGGGAAGTACCGTATATAAAGAGTTATTTTGGGGGGAAGTACCGTATATAAAGAGTTATTTTGGGGGGAAGTACCGTATATAAAGAGTTATTTTGGGGGGAAGTACCGTATATAAAGAGTTCTTTTGGGGGAAGTACCGTATACATAAACGAGTTATTTTGGGGGGAAGTACCGTATATAAAGAGTTATTTTGGGGGGAAGTACCGTATATAAAGAGTAATTTTTTTTTGGGGGGAAGTACCGTATATAAAGAGTTATTTTGGGGGGAAGTACCGTATATAAAGAGTTATTTTCGTGTAAGGATGGATGGGAATGGAGAGAATGATTGTTTTACATTAACACCAGCCCCTCCGACGTTTGATGGGCTGTATTGGTTCTATGTTCATTATTAGTGAAGGGTTTTGATACTTCTTATTCTACTCGAGAAACTTATTTGTAGTTTCCACCTTAACGAATAAAAATAGGAACACCTTCTCAGCACCCATGCAAGCTAATATATATATATATATATATACCGGTGTATACATATATATATATATATATATATATATATATATATATGAGCAAATTAAAAATAGACGGATAGAAATGGGAAAAAGGAGTGAAAAGTACAAACAAACACAAAACTACGAAAAAAATAGATGCAAATTGATTAGCAGAAACTGAAAACTCAATTGAAGGGAATTAACGAGTACCGGTACTGAAAATCAATAGACAAGACAATATCGTAGATCCAGTAGCACACAAGCGCATTTTCCAGCAATTTTCTGTGAGCAATTATTTGTTTGCAACATTATGAGTCTCTCTTGTATTGGAATCGGAAGTAAGAATGCATGTCGATAATAAGTAACACCCCGTTCTTAACAGCACCGGTAATAATCAATTACAAACCCCAATGTACTTGAATAAACTAATGAAAGCCTATGGTCCTCCCGGGATTCGAATTCGGGACACCACACCCAGAACATAAGCACCTAAACCATTACACCACCAATATTAAGGGGTGTGATTTCTGATAACACTTGCATGTTGATGATCCAAGACTACAATTGCCATAAATTAATTGACCGAAAAAGCGCTTGTGTGACACCACTTTAAAGCCAGGAGGGAGACATGGCTAAACAATATTGGAAAACGATTTAAGGGGAAGAACTAACCATTTCCACCTAAGGACGAATAATTGTTTACATGTTTAAATGTAGTTTTGCATTTTATTTAAACAACATTTCATACTTTCTTTCCCGTGATATACTTACATAATTAAAAGAAGGAAAAGTCCACGATTTTTTATGAGTGACTGTACTAGGATAAGCGGCTTATCTAGTTTATGAGAAAAGTAAAAAAGGTTAAGGAGGATATTTCCGAACAAACTACCCCCATAAAATACAGTTAGGCAGAGGACGAAGAAAAAACAAAGTAAATTTAGACAAATAGGAATGAGAGAAAATTTGTGATGTATTTTTGTTATTTGTTTGTTTTTTATTTTTTATTGTACGTAAATTGTTTACCCTAACTGTAAAAATAACTAATTTTGTCCAATTATTTGTCCGATGTTATTCCACAAGTGTGACTACTATGACAAGCATTATCCAATCAGACATGTTTACATTTAATTCCAACTATCAGCCATTTGTACACATACACTATACTTGATAATTGTTTTATCCTTCAGAAAGCATAGTTCCTTAACATCAATAATGTCCCTGCATCAGTGTAAATGTTGAAAAGACTTGGTAAAGACGTCAGCAAGATGAACGAACTTGTAAAATGGATATAAGCTATTTAAGAAGTGGCCGAAATACATGAATTATAACCTGATATTATAAAGGGATGAAAAGTAGAACATATCGAGAGAGAAAAATAACATGCACGTATTGGAATGGGAGGCTGATCTAGTTTATGAGGCAAGTAAATAGGATTAAAGGAGGACATTGACGAACACAACTGCCGCTATAAAAAATAGTTAAGCTGATGATGAAGACGAATGACAGTTTAGACAGAAAGGAGTGGACGGAAAATAGGAAGATTGTGCCGTGTTTTCTGTTTATAAATATTTCCAACCCCTTCAGCACAAAACAATAACAATAATAACATCAACCAGAGAGAGAGAGAATGTACATAGATGTTACATAGATACACTGACCACACAGACCTTACGATCCCTAAGAGGTGGTAAGGACTTACTTTTAGTAGAGATAGCTAACCCGAGAGTAAGGGACAGTGGAAGGAGAGGATAGCAAAGAAGAAGAAGAAGAAGAAGAGAGAGAGAGAGAAAGAGAGGGCGGGGGGGGGGGGGGTATTATTGGAGGAGGCCATGAAGGGATCCAATACATTAGCTCTTGTTAGGTGGTGTGACGTTGGCCACTTCACGGAGGGAGATGAGGAGGAGGAGGAGGAGGTAGAGAGAAGAGGAAGAAGAAGAGGAGGTAGAGAGAGAATTACTGTATATGTTGAAGGAGGAATAAAGTGTGGAAGAGAGGAAGGAAGAAATAGGTGGAAGGGACAGGAGGACGGAGAGAAACAGCAGGAAATGTGCAAATAGGAAGGGTGGAAGGAAAGGTGTGAAAAGAGTCGATATATTAGCTCTTGTTAGGAGGTGTGGAGAGGTACTTGACGGTGAGAGAGTGTGGAGGAGGAGGAAAGGGTGGAAGAGGAGGCTAAGGTTATGTACTAGAAAAGGACGAGGCGGCAGGAAAGGGAGAAGGGAGAAATATATATGGGGTGAACTGTTAGATATACTTACATAGATGCAATAAACCACACATACGATACGATTATAAAAATAAGCTCTCCTTAAGTGGAAAACAGTGTCCATAGGTAAA
>JAVRFV010000411.1:0-54397 GCA_032716605.1 Paralithodes platypus
ACAGCAAAAGAGAGAGAGACAGAGGGAGAGAGATAACAGCAAGAGAGAGAGGCAGAGAATAACAGCATGTGACAGACAGCTCAGCACACAGACACAATCGAAAATTACAGCGATGGCCCTCCCACTTGTCATATCACCAGCTGGGTCCACCGCCTCTATACTAGCGAGCGATCGGGTTTGTTGACATCCAGGACCGTTCGTGTAGCTGGATCCGGATTTGGCGTCAATCCTGGGCCGCGCGTTCTCCAAGTTTCTGCAGGTCTGTATAATTTAGGCTTCCAGGATAATGAAGCTAATATATCTCTTCTATAGTGTGTGTGTGTGTGTGTGTGTGTGTTACTCAGTTACTTGTTCGTCAAGGGGAATCCACGCAATGCGAGCTAAGCTCATTATTATCGCGCCTCCTTAACTGGGAATGTATTGCGTGAAATGCATGTTAAGTGTTTTATGTACTGTTGGAATGGCTGTGGATGTGTGTGTAGTCTGTATTTTAGCCAATTGGCGACATCGGAAACGAAGGCTTTAGGGTGGATCTGTATGGTACCATTCTCACTATAGACGGTACCGTCTCGCCCGAAGGCTTAGGTAGCCATCAGCTTAGGTGAACCATATGATACCCATCTCGCCTTGTACCATTTTTGCCAACCCCAGATGGGACGTCACAACGTCGTCCACTTATTCCAGGTACCTATTTACAGCTAGGTGAACTGAGACTAACACATGAAAGGAGACAAGCCCAATTTGTCTCCGCCCGGCCGGGGATTGAACCCCCGACCCCTCGTGTGTGAGACGAGAGCTCTACCTACTAGGCTACGGGCTGTGTGTGTGTTCTATTTTATATTTTTATTTTTGTAAACTCTTATTTATTTATCTTGGTTACTTATATATTACGAGGATTTTGTTGTAAATTGTGAATCGCCACCTTAAGGGGAGATCTCCACTTGAGGGACTTTTTTCTTGACCTCTTTCTCCCTCATGTTTAGCCCCATTGCTTTTGATACTATAAAACGTTTGCCCCATTAGTTTAGCAATTTTAAGCACTTTCACCCCATATTAAGACCTTTCATGCCATTCAGGTGTCGATTTTATCCTGGCGAGGGATAGCGAGCCTGTAATTTAAGAGGAACCGGCCTTCGGCCGGGACATTTTTCTACCGAAAAATGTACAAATTTATCTTGAAAGGGACTCAAGGGGGTGTCATTTTAAGCTTGATGGAGGTCTAGGGAACAAACTCAATACCTCCCCTTAATACGATGCAGAGACATGGGTAGTTTCATATTTTCCCATTAAGTATGCAAATAAATTGTCGCCAAGTGGATATACAAATGGTGTGGTTTTTTGGTATTGATCAGTTGTTCTAGGGTTCAGTGTCCGGGTTGAGCGTGGGTTGTTAGCTATATGTCAACTAGTCAACCCAACCCAACCCAACCCAAGTAGTGTTTTCTTATGTTCGATTTTTTTTACAGTGCAGATAGAACGTAGGTCATACAAGAAATGAAAGAGTAGCCAAGAGTGGAGGAGGGTGCCGAAATAGGGCCCATTGGTTCCGGCCCGTCCGTTATGTTTGTGTCGTAGTTATTGTATTCTGAATAGATCGGACCAAAATATATAGCAAATCTAGCCTAACTTATTATATTTGCGTATTATTCTTTATTAGTTTCCTCCCTAGACCTCCATGAAGCTTTAACAAATAAATAAAATAAAAATAATAATAATAATAATAATAATAATAATAATAATAATTTCTCGGCCCAAGCCCAGTTCCTCTTAAATTACAGGCTCGCTATCGCTCACCAGGAGTAAATTCTACACCTAAATGACACGAAAAGTCTTAATATTGACATAGCAATGGGTCATACTGGAAATGAAAGTATCCAAGAGTGGAGGAGGGTGCTGGAATAGGCCCATTGGTTCCGGTCCGTCCGTCGTCGTTGCCGTTATGCTGTTGTGTCGTAGTTAAGGGGAGGTTTTTAGTTGATTCCCTAGACTTCCATCAAGCTTAAAATTACTCCCCCTTGACCCCCTTTCAAGATAAATTTGTACATTTTTCGGTAGAAAAATGTCCCGGCTGAAGGCCGGTTCCCCTTAAATTACAGGCTCGCTATCGCTCGCCAGGAAAAAATCGACACCTAAATGGCACGAATGGTCTTAAAATTGACAGAAATGGGGCGAGGGTTCTTAAAATCGCCAAACTAATGGGGCAAGCGTCTGTAAATCTCACAAGCAATGGGGCTAAACATGAGGGAGAAAGAGGTTCAGAAACAAATCCTCCAGGTGGAAATCTCCCCTTAACAAGAGCACCGCCGCCGCCGCCGCCGCCTCCGCCTCCACTGATGAAGCGATCGTTTGATACGGTGCTTGGCTCATAACGATATAAGCCTCTGTTGGGTCAAAGATGGCGAGGGAAGTCCGGGGATTTCTGGTTTCCGTGTCAGCTTCTACTCTTATGACATGACAGGACCTAAATATAATGCAAATCTACTCTAACTTATTTTACAGTAATGATATTGCAGCCAACTTTAGGTACTGGCAACATACTATAGTTTAACCAAATGTAACCTAACCTAACCTATTTTATTCTGAATAGATTGATAGCCTTGACCTAATCTAATATTATAAAGCAAATCTAGTCTAACTTATTCTAATCACACTGAAGCTAATTTTAACTATCTATCTATCTATCTATCTATAATGCTCAGGCCCAATCCCCACTTCTCCTATTTGTGTTCCTCTATTTTAGTATCCTTCTCCCCTTAAATAAATCTACCAAAAAATTTAAAACTAGCTGCAAAATATTCTAGATATTTCCAAATCTAACATAACATAACCCGTTTTATTCTGCATAGACTGATTGCCATAACCGAATCTTAATTTAAATCAAATCTAACTTTATCATATTTTTTATCAGACCTAAGCTAACGTTAAGTAGTGTTAGCACACTCTAGATAGTGTTTCCTCTCTAATCTAACGTAGCTTTAACCTATTTTGTTCTGAATATATTGATAGCCAAGACCGATCCCTAAAGATAAAGCAAATCTAGTCTAAATTATTCCAATCATACTGAAGCTTACTTAAGGGGAGGTGTTTAGTGTGTTTCCTAGACTTCCATCAAGCTTGAAATTACACCCCCTTGACCCCCTTTCAAGATAAATTTGTACATTTTTCGGTAGAAAAATTTCCCGGCCGAAGGCCGGTTCCTCTTAAACTACAGGCTCGCTATCGCTCGCCAGGAAAAAATCGACACCTGAATGGCAGGAAAGGTCTTAAAATTGACAGAAATGGGGCGAATGTTCTTAAAATCGCCAAACTAATGGGGCGACCGTCTTAAAATCTCAAAAGCAATGGGGCTAAACATGTGGGAGAAAGGGGTCCAGAAAAAAATCCCTCAAGTCGATATCTCCCCTTCAGGTAATGGCAACATGCTGTAGTATAACCAAATTTCACGTAACTTAACTAGCCTAACCTATTGCTATCAGGCATAAGCTAACTTGACATTCTAGATAGTCTTTCCTAATCAAACATAACTTAACCTATTATATTCTGAATGGATTGATAGCCACATCCGAATCTTAATGTAAAGCAAATCTAGCCTAACCTATTCCTATCAGGCATAAGCTAACTTGACATTCTAGATAACCTTTCCTAATCAAACATAACTTAACCTATTATATTCTGAATGGATTGATAGCCATGATCGAACCTAAATACCTGTATACAGCAAATCTAGCCTAACTAAATTTTTTCAGAGCCAGAACTAATTTGAGCTAGTGTTAATATAATCAAGATAATCTAAATAAATGTAACGTTACTAAACTAGTCTTACCTTACTTATTCAGCACCAGAGCTAAGTAAAGACAGTCAATATACTCCAGTCTATCTAAATCCAACATACCCTAACCTTTAATATATTGAAATGTGTTTTGGCTATAACGATAAGCTTGTTTCTATGATCGATAATTAATTGGTGTTGGGAGTCATTTATTGCTTTCCATGTCAGCTCAGCCCCTTAGTTCAACGCTATGATATTAACCCCCTTGAGGATTATGGCGCGGTATGACAGTAAATTCAGACTATTATTTGACGATTTGTTTCAATTTAGGAAGAACTCGTAGGTGCTAGTGTCCGGCCGAAGGCCGATTTCTTGTAAGGTATAGGCTATCCCGAAAAATAAATAGGCCTAAATAAATAAATATACAGTATATATAATATATATATACATATATATACAGATACAGTATATGGAAACGACACATGAACGGGTTGAAGCGTCTTTTTATTGCCAAAAACTAATGAGTGAAGCGTCTCAAAATCTCCAAAGTAAGTGAGCGTAACAGGAAAGGACCAAAGATAAGATAAAATAATTATATAAATAAATGAAATACATATAGAGTTAAATAAATAAATAAATAAATAAATAAATAACCCTTTGACCAAATAGTGTTTTAAGGGTATGTGTTTTTTTTTTTTTTTTTTTTTTGCCTTACTTCCGCTTGCGTGTGGCAATCAGTTCTGGTTGTTGTTGTTGTTGTTGTTGTTGTTCCCCAGGCTGTCTGGCCGAACAGCCCCAAGGTCTCGAGCAAGGCCAAGGCCACAAACGAGCGCCCCCACAAAATCCTCCCTGCTTACCACTAACAACGCCCGGGTGACCGAAGCCACTCCAAGGCAGGGAGGTAAGGAGGGTGCGGAAACGCCCGGGAAACCAAAGCCCCACCCAAGGCCCTGTGCCCCTCAGCAATTATGAAGGGAAAGTTGAGGGGCAAGGGAAAAAATGTGACGCTTTGGCTCCGAATCTGCCAACTTCTAGGTTGGCAGTAGGGAGGTCAATTCACGGAAAAGACGCCGCCACTTGAGATCTAGAAGATATATAAGTAAAAGGAACAGTCAGAGTAAGCTATGGGTATGGCAGAGATCGCTCAGTTCTCACTCGGATAGACCAGCCCATCACCGCATGACTAGAACCCAATCCTCTCAGCATCAGCTAGGAAAGGCCCTAGAAAGCCGCCTTTGGCGGGGGGATAGCTCCCCTATTTCAACTCCTTTCGGGGTTGGGCACCCGCCCATCTGGTTGTTGTTGTTGTGGCTTGTTTTCTTTGATGGAATTACCACTTTAGTCAGGAGTTTATATCCAGGAAGTGATAGGTCCTGATGTGATGTGTGAATTGACGGACGGTTCGCTACTTGGCCTCATCGTTACCTTTTTGCCTGTTTCTTTTCAACTGGCGGTAAATTGCAAAGTTCCCATCAAGATTTCTCAGATATTTTGAAGATTTGTTAGTGAAATATGGTGCTAATTATATAAACTTAAAGTTCACGTCACATTGTAACACTGTCTGATGCTGAGGGGGACCTTTTCTAATCATCCCACTTTTAATCGATTGGTTTTGCCTTATTAGTTTGGTGATCATAACACGTTTGGCCGTCTTATGCCGGTGTCGGTGTATTTTTATGAGCGAGCAAAAGCGAGCTTTCAATTTAGGCGAAACTAGACTTCGGCCATGATATTTTTCCACCGAAAACTGTACACATTCAACTTAAAGGGGATCAGGGGAGCGCTAACAAAAAAACTTGAATGGGATCTAAGGATATTTGTTGTTCGTGTGAGTTGATCAGAGATATATTGATCCTGGTTGACTCGGCTTATCTTATTCTTAAGGAGAGGTTTTTAGTTTGTTTCCTACTCCTCCAGCAATCTTAAAATTTCACCCCCTTGACCCCCTTCAAGATAAATTTGTACATTTTTCGGTAGAAAAAGTTCCCGGCCGAAGGCCGGTTACTCTTAAATTACAGGCTCGCTATCGCTCGCCAGGATAACATTGACACCTAAATGGCACGAAAGGTCTTAAAATTGACAGAATGGGGCGGAAATTCTTAAAATCACCAAACTAATGGGGCAAGCGTCTTAAAATCTCAAAAGCAATGGGGCTAGACATGAGAGAGAAAGGGGTCAAGAAAAAAGTCCCTCGAGTGGAAATCTCCCCTTAACGCCTTCAGTAGGATGACGTTTTTTTTTTTTTTTTTTTTTTATATTCTTATTAACAATCGACAATATTGTATTCAGAATTGCTGTGCTGCATACAATCGTTGAATGGTAGCCAGACTGAAACGAAAAACGGCGTCATCGTAATGAAAAGATAAGGCACACATCACCAGTACTTCTGCAATTGACCAGTTGCGAGTTTCAGGCTATAAGGAAGTTGAAGCCATAAATATCGAAAGTATACAGAGATGCAATAATAGTGTAGATTTTTGATGGATGGAAAGCAGGTTCAATTGGGTTTTATGCGTTAAGGGGAGATTTCCACTGGAGGGACTTTTTTCTTGACCCCTTTCTCCCTCATGTCTAGCCCCATTGCTTTTGAGATTTTAAGACGTTTGCCCCATTAGTTTGGCGATTTTAAGAACTTTCACCCCATTTATGTCACTTTTAAGACCTTTCGTCCCATTTAGGTGTCTATTTTTACTGGCGAGCGATAGCGAGCCTGTAATTTAAGAGGAACCGGCCTTTGGCCGGGTAATTTTTCTACCGATAAATGTACAAATTTATCTTGAAAGGGGGTCATGGGGGTGTAATTTCAAGCTTGATGGAAGTCTAAGAAACACACTAACAACCTCCCCTTAATGAATGTACTAAACAAAAAGATAATCCTTGCAATTTGGATGAATATCGGTGTCTAAAGCTCCAAATTCCTTATAGCCTGAATATCGCAAGGGGTTTATTCGGTAACTGCCAAAACGCGTCATAATCCTCAAGGGGTTAACTGCATGTAATCTGTGGGTGTCTTTTTGGTTCCCCGTTTCACCCCATTAGAGGTGCGATAACATTATTTAGAGAACTTCGTATTAAGGGGAGATTTCCACTTGAGAGATGTTTTTCTTGACTCCTTTCTCCCTCATGTTTAGCCCCATTGCTTTTCTAATTTTAAGACGTTCGCCCCATTATTTTGACGATTTTAAGAACTTTCGACCCATTTCTGTCAAATTTAAGACCTTTCGTGCCATTTAGGTGTCTATTTTATCCTGGCGAGCGATAGCGAGCCTGTAATTTAAGAGGAACCGGCTTTCAGCCGGGACATTTTTCTACCGAAAAATTTACAAATTTATCTTGAAAAGGGCTCAAGGGGGTGAAATCTTAAGCTTGATGGATATCTAGGGGCCAAACTAAATACCTCCCCTTAAGCGGGTACATTATTCTTTCGAACAATGCATACATTTAGCTTGAAGAGGTCTAAGGTAATGGGTAAGAAAAGAAGAATAAAAAGAAAAGAAACGGAAGGTAGAAAGAAAGAAAGAAAAATATAGAAAAAAAAATGATAAAAAATATAACACACAAAACAATATAAACAATTCTAAATAATATGTTAAAAACCCTAAGTGATGGTTCATAGAAATCCACAGCTGCACACAATCGTCTAATGCTAGCGAAAGGGATAAACTCGCTTGATCCCATATGGTTTGTGCTCTTGATCCCTTCTGTAAATCCGCGGGGTCTGTCCAGCGATTGTTTGGGATCCGATCGCTTAATACCTCGTCCGTTTGGAGTCATTAGCGTAATCCAGGGAGGGAGGGGGGAGAGAGGGAGGGAGAGGGGGAGTGTGTGTGTGTGTGAGAGTATATGTGTGTGAGAGAGAGAGAGAGAGTGAGAGTGTGTGTGTGTTTTCAATTCCAATTGCTGTTATTTTATGTATATCATCTTTGAACTGTTCCTTCCTTCCTTTATTCTTTTATAAGAGTAATAATCGATATTTTGTAAATATATGCATGCACAGAGAGAGAGAGTGAGAGTGAGTGTGAATGAGTGAGTGAGTGAGTGAGTGTGTGTGTGTGTGAGAGAAGAGAAGAAAAAGATGTTGGGTCCCCTCTTACCCTCTCTCCCCCTCCAATGTCTTCCTCTTTCCATCTTTTGTTTTTGTTTCTCTTTTGCTCTTCTCCTTTTCTTACTCCTATTTCATTTCTCCTCCTCCTCCTCCACCCTTTTCCTCCCTCTCTTTCTCTCCATCATTCTCCTACCTCTCTCTTTCTCTTTCCCTCTTTATCTCTCTTTTCCTACTCGTTCTCTTCATACCGCTCTCTTCCCCCTGCTTCTGTTTCCTACCTCGTCTTCCTCCTCTTCCCCTCCTCCAAATCTCTTCCAGACCCTTTCCTCGTTACTTCTCCTCCACCACCTCCACCTCTTCCTCTTAACCTCCTCCACATCTTCCTCCTCCTCCAACCCCTTTCCTCGTTTCTCTTCTCCCCCTCCTCTCCACCACCTCCTCCCCCTTCTCCTCTTCCTTCTCCACCTTCTCTTCCTCCTCTCCACCACCTCCTCCCCCTCCTCCTCCTCCTCCTCCTCCTCCTCCTCCTCCTCCTCCTCCTCCTCCTCCTCCTCCTCCTCCTCCTCCTCCTCCTCCCCCCCCCCCCCCCCTGTGAAAGCCAGCCCTGGTGTTAATTTCTACTTGTTGACAGAGAGATGGCGATATCTTGCAGTGATCGTAAAGACTGATGCATTGGATGGCCGGGAGAGAGAGAGAGAGAGAGAGAGATGAGGGTGGGGGGTCAGTTTGCTAGGAGGGATCTGGGGGTCTGGAGAGAGCTAAAAGGGGAGGGGGGATTGGGGTAAAGAGATGGGGTGAAATGGAATGGGGGTTCAGTTTGCTAGGGGGATCTGTGAGTCTGGGGATCTGGAGATAGATAGAGTGTGTGTGGGGGGGGGGGGGGGGGGTAGATAGATGGGGTTAAATGGTATGGGGGTTCAGTTTGCTAGGGGGATCTGTGAGTCTGGGGTTTGGAGATAGATAGAGTGGGGGGGGGGGGGGTTAGAGAGATGGGGTGAAATGGTATGGGGGTTCAGTTTGCTAGGGGGATCTGTGAGTCTGGGGTTTGGAGATAGATAGAGTGGGGGGGGGGGGGTTAGAGAGATGGGGTGAAATGGTATGGGGGTTCAGTTTGCTAGGGGGATCTGGGGATCTGGAGATAGATAGAGTGGGGGGGGGGGGGTAGAGAGATGGGGTGAAATGGTATGGGGGTTCAGTTTGCTAGGGGGATCTGTGAGTGGTTGATCTGGAGATAGATAGAGTGGGGGGGGGGGGGGGGGGTTAGAGAGATGGGGTGAAAATGGTATGGGGGTTCAGTTTGCTAGGGGGATCTGCGAGTCTGGGGTTTGGAGATAGATAGTGTGGGGGTATGGGTGGATAGAGAGATGGGGTTAAATTGTATGGGGGTTCAGTTTGCTAGGGGGATCTGTGAGTCTGGGGTTTGGAGATAGATAGAGTGGGGGGGGGGGTTAGAGAGATGGGGTGAAATGGTATGAGGGTTCAGTTTGCTAGGGGGATCTGTGAGTCTGGGGTTTGGAGATAGATAGAGTGGGGGGGGGGGGTTAGAGAGATGGGGTGAAATGGTATGGGGGTTCAGTTTGCTAGGGGGATCTGGGGATCTGGAGATATATAGAGTGGGGGGGGGGGGGGGTAGAGAGATGGGGTGAAATGGTATGGGGGTTCAGTTTGCTAGGGGGATCTGTGAGTGGTGATCTGGAGATAGATAGAGTGGGGGGGTGGGGAGGGGGGATTAGAGAGGTGGGGTGAAAGGGTATGGGGGTTCAGTTTGCTAGGGGGGAAACTGGGAGTCTGGGGGGCTGGAGAAAGATAGAGTGGGGGGGAGGGGGGGGGGGGTTGATGGGGTGAAATGGAATAGGGTTCAGTTTTTCTAGGGGGGTCTGGGGGCTGGAGGGGGTTAGGGCGATAGGTGGGGGGAGGAGGCGGTAGGGAGATGGGGAGAAATAGGAGGGGGGATCAGTTTGCTAGGGGAGATGTGTGAGACTTGGGGATGGGGTAGCCTATCAGTTTGCTAGGGAGGGATGTATAAGGCGGGAGGTGGAGGGAAGGGGGGGAGGCTGTGCGAGCTGAATGGGTGGGGGTGGGGGGGGGGGCTTTAGAGTTATGAGTTAGAGCTACATAGATGCATTGAACCTACAGACCGTACGGCCCTATCCACACAACATATAGACCTTATAGGCTCAAACGGGATGGCCAGGACATAAATCTAGTCGAGATCAGAATCCCGATAAAGGAAACGTAACTCCTTCAGGATATGATATCGCCTCACTTCATTTGATTTTTGTTAGTATTATTATGCGTTTTCCACCAACCAACTTCACCTCTAAACTCAATTAATGAAATCAACAAATACATGTGACACTCCAAGGACTCGAACCTAGGATACTCACATCGAAATTCCGCGCACTTATGCATTACGCTATCAAGACAGTTGATTATTATTATAGTATGACTATTATAAATTAAGATATATTATTTAGCTTAGGAAGGATCTATATGAGTGAAAGGAGGAAAAGTGTTCTTGATTAACTGTCTGATTCCAACGTTTATTGCATAGAATCGTCTAATCCTAGCCAGAAGAGGAGGAAAATGGTGACCTCGAATACTGGAGTTTCGTCTCGGAGGATCATGACGCGTTTAGCTGTTTCTTCTGGTTATTTTTGACGATTTTGTACAGCTTAGGAAAATCTTCTAGCAATCATAGAGATATGTTCGATCTCAATTAAGGGAGCCCACCTTGCTTTTTTTCTCTTACTCTCTCTCTCTCTTTGGCTTGTATCCATTCGGCCCCTTTCAGCCTACTGTTTTAAGATTTTTACCCCCATCCAGGTGTCAATATTTTCTTGGCGAGCGGTAGCGAGCCAGTATATATTTTGTTTTGTTTTGATAGTAAGCTAAATTTGTACATTTATCGATAGAAAAATTTCTCCGGCGAAGCCGGATTTCTCCATACAATGCTGGCTCGCTATCGCTCGCCAGGAAGAAATCAACACCTGGATGGGGATAAACGTCTTAAAACAGTTGGCTGAATTAGGCCGAATGGATACAAGCCAGGGAAAGAGAGAAAAGGAGAGAAAGATAAAAAATAAAAAATACGGTGACCCCCCTGCTGTTGGGAAGACGGTTGCAATTCTCGGCAACACATTTGGGTTGAGGAGAGGTTTATGTTTCATATATTTTTCGGACCCCTTTCTCCCTCATGATTAGCCCCATTAGTTTTGATATTTAAGACGTTCACCCCATTAGTTTGATGATTTGAAGACCTTTCGCCCCATTTCTTTGTCATCATCATCATCATCTTCTTTCTATACAGTAATATAATAAATATGTCTCGCGCTGGACCTTTATCTCCAATTAGTTACAATAGGATAGTCACACCTTTTACTTAAGGGGGGTGACCTGTTTTTTGTTATTTCTGTCCTTTTCTCGCTTTCTCTGGCTTGTATCCATTCGGCCCCATTCAGCCAACTATTTTAAGACGTTTATCCCCATCTAGGTGTCGATATCTTCCTGGTGAGCGATAGCGAGCCAGCATTTTATAAATTTGTTTTGACAGCAGGCTAAATTTGTACATTTTTCGATAGAAAAATTTCTCCGGCGAAGCCGGATTTCTTCATATAAAGCTGGCTCGCTATCGCTCGCCAGGAAGAAATCGACACCTAGATGGGGATAAACGTTTTAAAATAGTTGGCTAAATGGGGCCGAATGGATACAAGCCAGAGAAAGAGAGAAAAGGAGAAAAATACAAAAAAACAGGTCACCCCCCTTAACTCGACCATTAAAACCCAAGACCCCTCCTATTCCAATAATCAAGACCTTTTTAGTTTTTCACATGTATCCTTTCTTTAGTAGTTACCTAAACGAACTTCTATTTGTTTTTTGTTTCCTCGTTAGATCTCTATCAAGCTTTAACCCCTTCTGTACCGGTGATGTACTTTTCAGGATATTCTGGCAACTATTAGACGATTTTGTTCAGCTTAGGAAGGACGTCTAGCCATTAAAAGGCTACAGATTATCTCAACCAATCCTTTTAGCTGTCATATATCCTTCCTAAGCTTCACAAAATCGTCTAAATGAAGCTAGAATAGAATTGGAAAGACGTCGCCGGTACAGAAGGGGTTAAAGAACGCCCCCTAGACCCCCTTTCAAGATAAATTTGTACATTTTTCGGTAGAAAAATGTTCCGGCCTTCTTTCTAAAATTACAGACTCGCTATCGCTCGCCAGGAAAAAATCGACACCTAAGTGGCACGAGAGGTCTAAATATTGACAAAGAAATGGGGCGAATGGTCTCAAAATCGCCAAACTAATGGAACGAAAGTCATAAAATTTCAAAACGAATATGCTAAACATAAGGGAGAAGGGGGTCCAAAAAAAGCGACTACCTCCCAGGGCTTAAAAACCCAAGGCCCCTCCTACTCCAATACTCAAGGCCTTTGTTTTTAGTGTGCATGTGTTGTCCTTAGTTTATAAACATTTGGAATGATGTAGAATATTTAGAAATAGTTTAGTTAATTTTTTTTTTTTTTTTTAATATTTAGTGTGACACAATTATTTTGGACGTAACTAAATTTGTTTTTGCTTTCCTTCCTGTTTTATATCACTCGTTCTTATTGTGTTTTATATCACTCATTCTTATTGTGTTTTATATCACTCGTTATTATTGTGTTTTATATCACTCATTCTTATTGTGTTTATATCACTCGTTCTTATTGTGTTTTATATCACTCGTTCTTATTGTGTTTTATATCACTCGTTCTTATTGTGTTTTATATCACTCGTTCTTATTGTGTTTTATATCACTCATTCTTATTGTGTTTTATATCACTCATTCTTATTGTGTTTTATATCACTCATTCTTATTGTGTTTTATATCACTCATTCTTATTGTGTTTTATATCACTCATTCTTATTGTGTTTTATATCACTCATTCTTATTGTGTTTTATATCACTCGTTCTTATTGTGTTTTATATCACTCATTCTTATTGTGTTTTATATCACTCGTTCTTATTGTGTTTTATATCACTCATTCTTATTGTGTTTTATATCACTCATTCTTATTGTGTTTTATATCACTCATTCTTATTGTGTTTTATATCACTCGTTCTTATTGTGTTTTATATCACTCATTCTTATTGTGTTTTATATCACTCGTTCTTATTGTGTTTTATATCACTCATTCTTATTGTGTTTTATATCACTCATTCTTATTGTGTTTTAGATCACTCGTTCTTATTGTGTTTTATATCACTCGTTCTTATTGTGTTTTATATCACTCATTCTTATTGTGTTTTAGATCACTCATTCTTATTGTGTTTTAGATCACTCATTCTTATTGTGTTTTATATCACTCATTCTTCTGCCTCTCCCTTCCCTTTAGAGTCTATATTTTCTCAATCCCCCTCTCCCATCCATCCATCTATCCACCCCTACCCCCTTTGCATATGTTGTCTTTCCGCCTCTTTTTATCCACCCCTCTACTTATTCCTCTTTTTATCCACCCCTCTACTTATTCCTCTTTTTATCCACCCCTCTACTTATTCCTCTTTTTATCCATTCATTCTTCCCTAACACTTTCCGTCCCTCGCTTCTTGCCCATTCATTCATTTATTAATCCATTCATTCCCTTCACCCTCTTCTCTTCCGACCTTCCCTCTCCCATCTATTCCTCCCTCCCTCCCTCCCTTTCCTTCTTCCCTCCCTCTTTCCCCCATCTCTAAACTCTTCAATTCTTCCCTCTTCTCCTATCCATTCCCTCTCCCTCTCTATCTCCCTCTCGTCCTTCGTCCTTGTTCCCTCTCCATCTCCTCTCTCCCTCTCTTCTCTCCCTCTCTTCTTTCTTGTTCCCTCTCCCCTATCCATCCCTCTCTATCTCCCTCTCTTCCTTCGTCCTTCTCCCTCTCCCTCTCTTCTTTCTTGTTCCCTCTCCCCTATCCGTTCCCTCTCTATCTCCCTCCCTTCCATCGTCCTTCGTCCTTGTTCCCTCTCCCCCTATCCATTCCCTCTCTCCCTCTCACCCACCTTCACCTCTCCAACACACTTCACACATTTTTACCCCTTTCGTTTTCCCTCTCGGAGATCTTTTGCTCACTTCAATTCCTCTAAGGATCTTAAATTCTCGCCCTCCACACACACACTCTCACTCTCCTTACTCTCTCCTTACTCTCTCACTCTCTCTCTCTCTCTCTCTCTCTCTCTCTCTCTCTCTCTCTCTCTCTCTCTCTCTCTGACGTTTGCGAGAAAAATGTGTCTCAAAAGACAAAAATCCCGTTAACGTTCGGTGCCTTGAAGGGGACATGGAAGGTATTGTTGAGAGAGAGAGAGAGAGAAAAAAGAAAAGAAAGAAAGAAAGAAAGATAGAAAGAGAGGCAGGCAGGCAGAAGGAGCTGAAGTAAGGACCATAACAACTTGAGTAAAATATTTAAGGGGGGTCACCGGCTTTTTTTCTCTTTCTCTCTTTTTCTCTCTTTCTCTGGCTTGTATCCATTCGGCCCCATTTAGCCAACTGTTTTAAGACGTTTATCCCCATCCAGGTGTTGATTTGTTCCTGGCGAGCGATAGCGAGCCAGCATTGTATGGAGAATCCGGCTCCGCCGGAGAAATTTTTCTATCGAAAAATGTACAAATTTAGCTTGCTGTCAAAACAAAAAATATATATATGCTGGCTCGCTACCGCTCGTCAGGAAAATATTGACACCTGGATGGGGTTAAACGTCTTAAAACAGTAGGTTGAATGGTGCCGAATGGATACAAGCCAGGGAAAGAGGGAAAAGGAGAGAAAGAGAAAACAAGCGAGGTGGGCCCCCTTAAACATAGGTTGCGTTTAAATCCGCTTTTCCATTTCAGAAACAATTACAGCTGCTGGAAACTTTTTAGAGGCTATTATAAATGTAAATGTTTCTCTCCGTCTTCGAGATTTACCTTTTTCTTTTGTTAAATGTTTTCCCAGTAATGGTTGGGTGAATATTTTGGACGTTGTTGATTTTGTTATAATTATCTTTATATGATATATATACAGTGTACATACTATATATATAATACCCGGTATATATATACTGTATATATATATATATATACAGTATATGCTGTACATATATATTTCTGCCAGATTGTGTTGGCTTTACTCATTATCTACTCCAGACCAACTTCCCTATGATATGAGTGTAACCTCCATTGATCCACTGTCTATAACATCATTAGGGAGCGTATTCCACTCACCAATTATTATACTGTGAGTGAAGACATTTTTAGTTGTGTCCAGGTTCGCTTTCTTGACTATTAGCTGTAGTTTGTTTCCTCGTGTGGAACTCTTCTTAAATAGTTTATTGGCAGTTAGCCTACGTTACTAAATCCTTTTAGAATCTGAAAACACTAGCAGCTGCCCCCTTATTCTCCGTTTCTTGGGCGAAAACAGTTTGAGTTCTCTTAATCTCTCATTGTATGGTGTATTTCTAAGGGATGGGATTAAGGGGAGGTTTTTAGTTTGTTCCCTAGACCTCCATCAAGCTTAAAATGTCACCCCCTAAGCCCCCTTTCAAGATAAATATGTACACTTTTCGGTAGAAAAATGTCCCGGCCAAAGGCCGGTACGTCTTAAATTACAGGCTCGCTATCGCTCGCCAGGAAAAAATCGACACCTAAATGGCACGAAAAGTCTTAAAATTGACATAAATGGGGCGAATGCTCTTAAAATCGCCAAGCTAATGGGGCGAACGTCTTAAAATCTCAAAAGCAATGGGACTAAACATGAGGGAGAAAGGGGTCCAGAAAAAAAATATCCCATGTGGAAATCCCCCCGTAATTGTGTTGCTCTACGCTGAACGGATTCGAGTTTTCTGTCTGTTATTAAGTAGAGAGACCCAAATTGCGCAGCCTACTTTCAGATGTGGCCTCACAATACTTTTATATCACGGTATGACTTATGTCTTTGCTAGGATAATGAACATTTCTTCTAAGTAATGAATCCTAGTGCTCGGTTGCAAGGCTTTGTTAGCTGCTGTCGTGCATTGGCTTGTAGATTAAGGGGAGATCTCCACTAGAGGGATTTTTTTTCTGGACCCCTTTCTCCCTCATGTTTAGCCCCATTGCTTTTGAGATTTTAAGACAGTCGCCCCATTAGTTTGGCGATTTTAAGAACTTTCGCCCCATTTCCGTCAATTTTAAGACCTTTCGTGCAATTTAGGTGTCGATTTTATCCTGGCGAGCGATAGCGACCCTGTAATTTAAGAGGAATCGGCTTTCAGCCGGGAAATTTTTCTACCGAAAAATGTACAAATTTATCTTGAAAGGGGGGGCTCAAGGGGGTATAATCTTAAACTTGATGAATATCTAGAGACCAAACTAAAAACCTCCCCTTAACCAAACTAAAAACCTCCCCTTAAGGGGCTAGTGGCTGTTTTTTTCGTTTATTCATTCATGTATTCATTTATTTTTTAGTTTCCTCGCTAGACCTCCATATAAATTTGTAAATTTTTCGGTAGAAAAATGTCCCGGCCGAAGGCCGATTCCTCTTAAAATTACAGGCTCGCTATCGCTCGCCAGGAAATAATCGACACCTAAATGGCACGAAGTCTTAAAATTGACAACGAAATGGGGCGAAAGGTGTTAAAATCGCCAAATTAATGGGCTGAACGTCTTAAAATCTGAAAACTATAGGGGGTAAACATGAGGGAGAAAGCGTCCCCCCAAAAAACAAAAATAATAATACCTGCTCCCTTAAAGACTTTTGTTTACAAGCACTCCTATATAGGTATTTCATCTGTGATACGCTCTTTATCTTGTCTGCTTCATATGTTATTCGCATTTATTGTTTTAGTAGCCTATTTGTAGTGTCTGACATTTGCTTACATCTGCCAATTTGATCTTTCTCTTCTTTTTCTCTCTTTCTCTGGCTTGTATCCATTTGGCCCCATTCAGCCTACTGTTTTAAGACGTTTATCCCCATCCAGGTGTCGATTTCTTCCTGGCGAGCGATAGCGAGCCTGTATTGTATGGAGAAATCCGCCGGAGACATTTTTCTATCGAAAAATATATAAATTTAGCTTGCTGTCAAAAAAAAAAAAATATATATATATATATATATATGCTGGCTCGCTGCCGCTCATCAGAAAAATATTGACTCCTGGATGGGGTTAAACGTCTTAAAACAGTAGGCTGAATGGGGCCGAATGGATACAAGCCAAAGAGAGAGGGAGAGAAAGAGAGAACAAAAAACGAGGTGGGCTCCATTAAAGGGCATCTGACCACTCCCTGATTATGTACTGTCTATATCTGATTACAGGCTAACTCTATCGCTCTCCGAGATGACTGCATATCTTAGTTTAGTGTTATCGACAAATGTGGAAATTATATTGTTGGTGTTGTTGTCTGTATAATTAAGAGAGAGAGAGAGAGAGAGAGAGAGAGAGAGAGAGAGAGAGAGAGAGAGAGAGAGAGAGAGAGAGAGAGCGAGAGAGAGAGAGAGAGTCAATTTGTTATTTTGTTCATTCTTTATTAAGGGGAGGTTTCTAGTTTGTTTCCTACTCCTTCAGCAATCTTAAAATGTCACCCCCTTGACCCCCCTTTCAAGACAAATTTGTACATTTTTCGGTAGAAAAATGTCCCGGCCGAAGGCCGGTTACTCTTAAATTACAGGCTCGCTATCGCTCGCCAGGATAAAATCGACACCTATATTGCACGAAAGGTCTTAAAATTGACAGAATGGGGCGGAAATTCTTAAAATCACCAAACTAATGGGGCAAACTTCTTAAAATCTCAAAAACAATGGGGCTAACCATGAGGGAGAAAGGGGTCAAGAAAAAAATCCCTCAAGTGGAGACCTCCCCTTAATTGAGTTTATGAGTCAAGTCGGTTGGTGGAGGTAACATAATAATGGATTACATATGTAGCAGCGTGTTACATCGTCAATTGTTTGTATGTAAGTTAGCTCTCCATGTTAATTAAATTTATCATCGTAGAAAGAGTTAATTCACTTTACTTGAACAACAATTTAGTGGCGAATATCGGTATTGAGCTACTATTAATCGATTGTATTCAGTTTAGGAAGGATCTCCAGTAATTATAAGGCTTCAAACTATCTATATCTACCCTTTTAACTATCAGAGATCCTACCTAAGCTGCATAAACTCGTCTACATATAGCTAGAATACAATATATCAGACATCGCTGGTACAGAATGGGTTAACAAAATGTAATAGGTTTCTTGAAATTTGTGTTATTGTCCTGTATTTGAGTGGTTCATATTATCGGCTTCAATATTTATAAATCTTATGGTACGTACAAAGGTAAATACATCCTTGGTGCTCGCTCCTGTATTGGCAAATTTGTTCCGTCTGTGTACTCATACCTCATGCTTCCCAGTACCCTGGAAAGAAGCAAACATCCATCCAGTTCCTAAAAAAGGTGCCTCTTCAGATCCATCAAAATACAGACCAAGAGCTATAACTTCCACTCTTGGTAAAGTCTTTGAAATTATATTAAATAATCACATAATTAAGCATCTTGAGAATAATAAATTAATCAGTGATAGGCAATATGGTTTTAGACGATGTCGATCAACTGCAGACATTCTTTGCCTTCTTACGCATCAAATCAACCAAGCTACAGACCAACATGGTGAAACACATACAATAGCACTGGATATATCAAAGGCATTTGATAGAGTCTGGCATCAATCCTTATTGTCGAAGATGTCACACTACGGCCTTGCATCATTAGTTCCACTAATTTCTTCCTATCTTCATAACAGAAAAATACGTGTAATGGTAGATGGCCTTTATTCTCAATTTCACTCAATAAATGCTGGTGTTCCCCAGGGATCAGTTTTGGCCCCAACTCTGTTCCTCATTCATATCAATGATCTCATATCTACCACTCATAATCCAATACATTCCTACGCAGATGACTCAACACTCCACAGTTCCTTCACATTTACCAATTCTTTCACCCAACCCGATCTTATAAATTCAAAAATAAACACTGCAATTTCTCTGAACCAGGACCTTTCTAGAATTAATGAATGGGAACAAAAAAATCTAGTTTCCTTTAATGCACAGAAAACCAAGTACATTAAATTTTCTAACCGACAGAATCTCACTGACTCCCATATATTTTGTAATGATGTAAATATTCCCACTTCCCCTAGTATTGACATTCTCGGTGTAACATTAATTACTAACTTGAGCTGGACACATTATGTTAGAAGCATTGCTAAGAATGCCTCTAAAAAAATGGGACTCCTGTACAGAATTCGAGAAGTCTTCACTAGCAGTTGGCCGTAATATATGAAAGTCATGTGCGTTCTCAGATGGATTACTGTTCACCTCTGTGGGGTGGAAGTGGAGTGGTTGCATTGAGGCAGTTGGACAAAATTCAAAATAAAGCTATTAGATTAATCAATAACCCTGCAATCACACAGGACCTTCCTACATTATCCATACGAAGAAACGTTGCATCCCTTGCATTATTCTACAGATATTTTCACAGCAATTGTTCCGAGGAACCTGCTTCAATTGTGCCGCCTCTCCACATCTTTCCCCGTAGAACTAGGGCAGCTGAGAGTGCACATGAATTTACACTTTCTCCTCCACAATGCAGAACTTCTGCTTATCAGAATTCATTTATCCCCAGAGCTACTACTCTTTGGAATTCACTTCCCTCGAATTGCTTTCCACAAACTTACAATCTACAAATGTTTAAATCCAGTTGTTACAAACATTTTATTAATGGAGGATGCCTTTAGGCACATGGACCTTTTTGTTTTATCTGTGTTTTTCCTTCCTCCGTTCATTGTCTCTTTAAAAAAAAAAAAAAAAAAAAAAAAAAAAAAAAAAAAAAAAAAAAACATACATTAAGGGGAGGTATTTAGTTTGTTCCCTACTTTTTCATCAAGCTTAAAATTACACCCCCTAGACCCCCTTTCAAGATAAATTTGTACATTTTTTGGTAGAAAAATTTCCCGGCCAGAGGCCGGTTGCTCTTAAATTACAGGCTCGCTATCGCTCGCCAGGAAAAAATCGACACCTTAACGGCACGAAAGGTCTTAAAATTGACAGAAATGGGGCAAAATGTCTTAAATATCCAAACTACTAGGGCGAAGGTCTTAAAATCTCAAAAGCAATGGGGCTAAACATGAGGGAGAAAGGAGTCAAGAAAAAAACTAATCTCCCCTTAATACATGGGACAATAAACTCCACTAGTGTATACGTCCTGTAATAAAACATATGTTTGAAAAGGGTGTTCATAATAATTGACCCTTTAAGGTGAGATATTTAAGTATATATATATATATATATATATATATATATATATATATATATATATATATATATATATACAGTATATATATATACCGGTATATACTATATATAATTATATATTTATTTATTTATTTGTTTTAGTTTCCTCCCTAGACCTCCATCAAGCATAAACAAATACCCCCCAGACCCTCTTGGAGATAAATTGGTGCATTTTTTTTATTGAAAAATGCACTGGCCGAAGACCTGTTCCTCCTAAATTACAGGCTTGCTATCGCTCGCCAGGAAAAACAGAACACCTAGATGCACCGTGCGAAAGGTCCCTAAATCGCCAAGCTAAAAGGGCGAATGTTTTAGTCTCAAAACTAATGGGGTTAAACATGAGGGAGAAAGGGGTCCTGAAAATCTCTCCTTAAAGATATATTGTTAGTGATGCCCATTTGATATAAACGTCAAAAGGTATATCAGATGGTCAAGGGTAAAGATCTGTTGTTGCTTGTTTTCCTTTGTACTCCTTTGTAAATCACTCTCAATATATGCAACGTTATTTTATTTACGTTACCCCGAAAAAATACACGGCTGGAAGTGTTCGTGTGACTGGAAGGTCAAAACAGCCATACTTCTAAACGGCCATGCTTCTAAACGACCATACTCCTAAACGGCCACTATCAGAACGGCCATACTTCTAAACGCCCATACTCCTGTACGACCGCAACAAAAAACGGCCACACTCAAAAATGACCATACTCCTAAACAGCCATTATCAGAACGGCCGCAACCAAAATGGCCATACTTCTAAACGGTCATACTCCTAAACGGCCGCAACCAAAACGGCCATACTTTTAAACAGCCTAGGCCTACTTGTAAACAACCATGCTCCTAAACTGCCACACACCTAAATTGACACACACACACACACACACACACACACACACACACACACACACACTGTTTAAAGTATTATACAATATGGTGTTTTATAGATAACTATCTTCACAATCCATTAACATATATTCTTTTTCTTTTTTTTATTCCAGAAATCGCCACCAGACTTCCTTCCACTAATGAGAGACTAATCTGAGTAAACAGGTAAGAAGACTACAATTATCTAGTTATTTTCCCCTGGCAGAATAATAGATACATCCTAAGCAGCTAAATCCTCGACACGGTACTTAATGGAGGAATTTGAAACCACTACGTCTATGATTTCTGTTGATGTCAAGTTCTCCTAATAAGCAGCATATTTCGCTACAAACTCGTTGTAATAGCTGAGTAATCAAGATGAAGTAATGACAATATACTGTTAGTTGGAATTAAAACAGACATAAAGTTGGAATTAAAACAGACATAAAGTTGGAATTAAAACAGACATAAAGTTGGAATTAAAACAGACATAAAGTTGGAATTAAAACAGACATAGAGTTGGAATTAAAACAGACATAAAGTTGGAATTAAAACAGACATAAAGTTGGAAGCACACGAATCACACGAATCACAGGAAACTATCCATATTGCAATTACAGCTAACGCCATCTGGATCCCGTGGCGGCATTAAGGGGAGATCTCCACTAGAGGGATTTTTTTCTTGACCCCTTTCTCCCTCATGTTTAGCCCCATTGCTTTTTATATTATAAAACGTTTGCCCCATTAGTTTAGCGATTTTAAGAACTTTCACCCCATATTAAGACCTTTCGTGCCATTCAGGTGTCGATTTTATTCTGGCGAGCGATAGCGAGCCTGTAATTTAAGAAGAACCGGCCTTCGGCCGGGACATTTTTCTACCGAAAAATTTACAAATTTATCTTGAAAGGGACTCAAGGGGGTGTAATTTTAAGCTTGATGGAGGTCTAGGGAACAAACTAAATACCTCCCCTTAAGTAGAATGGTGCAAACAATAAGACATTTTGGGGATTACGCTCTGGGGGCAGGTTTTTCACTGATTGTCTTGCTATTGACGGTGCAGGCAAATTTGATTGGGAATATGATATTTCTTTAATTTTTAGTAACTCATTCCAACATTTATACATTTATACAAAAATACAAAACTTTAACATTTTGTCTATATACGAATGTGGCGACGCCGACAAGAGCTATGAACTGCATGTATATATTTCTTAACCCATACTGTACTGGTGACGTCTTTTTTAGTTGATTTCAGCTACATTCAGTCGCTTTTATGAAGCTTAGGAAGGAAATTACTCTTATCTCTTGTCTTTCTAAAGTTTTTGAAACTATTCTTGCTTCCAAATTTCTTAAGCATTTCTCTTCTCATAATCTGCTCTCAGATCGCCAGTATGGCTTCCTTAAGGGTCGCTCTACTGGTGATCTTCTTTCATATCTTACTAACTCTTGGTCATCCTCCTTCCGGGACTTCGGTGAGACTTTTTCTATTGCACTAGACATATCGAAAGCCTTCGATAGAGTCTGGCATAAATCTTTAATTTCTAAACTACCCTCCTTCGGTTTCTATCCCTCCATCTGTGCCTTTGTCTCTAATTTCCTTTCCGGCCGTTCCATAGCCGCGGTTGTGGACGGCCATTGTTCACTTCCTCACCCTATAAACTCCGGTGTTCCTCAGGGCTCTGTCCTATCTCCTATTCTCTTTCTAATTTTTATAAATTATCTCCTTAACTGTACCTTAATTCCCATCCATTCATACGCAGACGACTCAACCTTACACTACTCCATTAGTTTTTCAGAACGCCCCAGCCAGCAATCCCTCAACGACAAACGTAATGAAGCCATAGAACTCTTAAATTCTGATCTAAATACTATTTCCAATTGGGGCAGAGAAAACCTTGTTAACTTTAATGCTTCCAAAACCCAATTTCTCCATCTATCTACCCGTCAGGATCTCCCAGCGGACTATCCCTTATTCTTCAACAATACAAAAATCAACCCTTCATCTTCTCTCAATATTCTTGGTGTCTCTTTTTCTTCTGCTCTCATTTGGAAGGACCATATTACCAGTCTTGCTAAGGCAGCCTCCCAGAAGCTGGGTGTGCTCAACCGCCTTAGGGGGTTCTTTTCCCCTGCACAGCTTCTTGCTCTGTACAGGGGCATAGTGCGCCCTTGTATTGAGTATTGTTCACATGTGTGGGGAGGTTCCTCTCACACCGCTCTCCTAGACAAAGTTGAAAGGAAGGCCTTTCGTATCATTAACTCCCGTCCACTCACCAACTCTCTGCAATCTCTCTCTCTCCGCCGCAATGTTGCATCTCTCTCGCTATTCTATCGCTACTATAATAATCAGTGTTCCTCAGAGCTATCCCAGTGCATACCACCTCCTTTACGTAGGGCACGTGGTACCCGTCTTGCAACTCAATCCCACCCCTACTCTGTGCAACTCTCCAACCCAAGAGTGAAACGTTACTCTCAAACTTTCTTCTACTCAACAGCTGAGCTCTGGAACTCTCTCCCAGAATCAGTCTTTCCCTCTTCCTATGACTTAAATTGCTTCAAACTCCGTGTGTCCAGGCATTTTGGCTCGAACGTCCCTTGATTTTGGCCCTGTCACTCTTTCAACTATGGGGGAGGCACTCGCTATAGGCAGTTATGCCTTTTGCCTCCCTCAATCACAGAAAAAAAAAAAAAAAAAAAAAAAAAAAAAAAAAAAAAGTAGCTAAAAGAATTAACTGAGATAATCTGTAAGCCTTTTAATAGGTGGACGTCATTCATAAGCTGAATTAAGTTGTCTAATAGTTGCCAGAAGTGCCTGGCGGGTATATTTTGATCGAAAATGGGCTTCATTCCATGCTCTTTTTCATGCATAAGCAAGAGCCAGAGCGTAATAAAATTATAAATCCGTGAAAGGGCGATAATAGAGCTCTCCAATGACACCTGAATCATCCTTGTACGACATCGGGTTGTCTTGCAACGATCGTGTAACTGAAGGTGAAAATACCCTAAAATGAGGTATGTTTGTTGTTGTTCCCTAAGCTGCCTGGCCGAACAGCCCTGAGTCCCTGAGGAAGGCCATGGCCATGATCGGGCTTTCCCACAGAGCTCTCATTGAGTGTAGATTGTGTTGTTGGCGTAAGTGGTTGTGTGAAATGCAGTCTTCTATGATGTGTTTGATGGTATGGGGTGCTGTGTTACATCCCGGGCAGGTGTCGACGACGGAGTCATCCAGTCTCTTCTGATAGCTCAGAAGAGCTGGATGGTGTCCGCATCTCAGCCTGGCCAGGTGGACTCTGTTCTCGCGAGGAAGGGAGGATTTGGAAGGATGGATTTTGGGAGGTCGTGCTTGCAGCTGCGTGTTGTCTATGAGTGAGTGGATGGTATTTTTGTTGGTTTTATCCTTGTTGAGAAGTGTAGGGAGGCAAGGATGAGATACAATAGTCCCATGTGCAGGCCACGGAGCTGTGGCGAGCTCTACAAGGCCGCCTATCGTCCCCTCATAATGGCCCCAAAATGGCACCCGTCATATAACGGGCGCCGCAGGGGTGGCCAATATTCTCTCTCCCGTCATATGACGGTCGCCATGAGTTGAGGGGTAAGGAAGCCATACTGGCGATCTGAGAGTAGATTATGAGAAGAGAAATGCTTAAGAAATTTGGAAGCAAGAATAGTTTCAAAAACTTTAGAGATACAAGAGAAGAGAGCAATTGGATGATAGTTGGAGGGTTGAGAGCAGTCACCCTTCTTTGGGACAATTTGAATGAGATCAAACTTTCAGCAAGAAGGGAAGACGTTAGAGGAGAGACAGAGACGAAAGAGTTTACCTAGGCATGGAGTCCGCACAGAAGAACAGTTCTTGAGTACAACAGGAGGAACACCATCAGGTCCATACGCCTTCTTAGTATTAAGCCCAGAGAGGGTGGAAAGTACATCCTTGGAAGAGATTATGATGTTAGGCATAAGTAGGAGAGGGAGGAATAGCACTGGAATCATCCAAAGTGAAGTTTTTAGCGAAGAGTTCATCTTTGTCAGAGAAAGAAGTGACAGTAGTGCCGTCAGAGTGAAAAAGAGGAGGGAAAGACAAAGAATAAAAATTGTTGGAGAGGTTTTGGCTAGATGCCAGAAGGCTTGGGAAGAGCTAGAATTAGATAGTTCAGTGCATTCATTATTGATGAAAGAATGTTTAGCGAGTCGAAGAACAGATTTGGCTTGATTTCGGGCAGAAACATAGGAAGTTTGAGATTCTTTAGTTTGAAGGCTACTGTACCATTTGAATGCTTCCTCCTTATTGCGGACAGCAGTAGAGCAAGCGTGAGTAAACCAAGATTTCTTTGCATTATACTGAGAGAAAGAAAATGGAATGTACACTTCCATGCCCGAGAGGATTACCTCGGTAATGCGTTTAGCACTCTCCGAGGGTCCCCGGCCACGGAAGCAAATGTCATTCCATTGGAAATCAAAGAAGCACTGCCGAAGAGTCCCCCAGTCGGCAGCGCCAAAGTGCCACAAGCGCCGCCGGCTTGAGGGATCGGGTGGCCGTACCGGAGAGATAGGACAGGTGACAGAGATAAGTTTATGGTCGGAGGAGCCCAACGGAGAGAATAGGTTTACAGCATAAGTAGAAGGATTAGAAGTTAGAAATAAGTCAAGAATGTTGGGCCGGTCTCCGAAGCGATCCAGGATACGGGTGGGTTGCTGGACTAACTGCTCTAGGTCATCTAGGATAGAAAAAATGTAGGCTTGTTCACCAGGTTGGTCAGTGAAAACAGAGAAGAGCCATTGGTGGTGGTGAACGTTGAAATCTCCTAGGATGTACATTTCTGCGAAAGGGGAGATAGATAGAATGTGTTCCACTTTAGAAGTTAGATAGTCAAAGAATTTTGGATAGTCAGTAGAATTAGGGGAGAGATGAACAGCGCAGAAATATTTAGTTTGAGAGTGACAAGAAAGCTTTAGCCAGAGAGTTGAGAATTCAGAAGAGTCAAAGTTAGGAACACGAGAGAAAGCGAGATTGTTGCGCACATATACTTAACATCCACCTTTGGCTTGAAACTGAGGATTGAGCTAGTATGAGGATACAGAGAAGGGTTTGCTGTCAGTAGTCCGAGACACCTGAGTTTTGGTGAGAAAGAGAATATCAGGGTTGGCAGAGGAGAGGTGGTGTTCCACAGAGTGGAAGTTTGAAGAAAGGCCGCGAATGTTGCAAAAGTTAATAATAAGAATAGAAGGTAGTGGTCCAGAGCATTTTGTGGAGTCGTTACCAGGGGTCAGTCTGATGGGGGCATATCTGATCCCCCCCCCCCACCTGGGAACTCCGAGGTGGGTCGTTGTTGTGACATAATTTTTTGGAAGAAAGATAGTGCAGTGTGTAAGGTGTTTGTAGTATAATGTATTGATAGGAGGAGAAGATGTTTTGGAGGGCAGGCTGGGGTTGCCCCAATATTGATGAGGCAAAGAAAGAATCAGCTAGGGAGGCCAGCTGGAAACAGCTGAAACAGGAGTTCCAGCTGTCCTTATCAACCACCTAGCGCTCCCCAGGAGTACCGCCCTGTTCGGCTGGTGCCTACAACATCCTCCTAACAATTCTGGAGGTGGGATTCCCAGTCCTAACCTCCAGGGGCTATCTGCGCCACAAAGTGACGAGCGATGGGGTCGCCACATCCCTACGCCGTGTGTGTGTGCGTGCGTGCGTGCGTGCGTGCGTGCGTGCGTGCGTGCGTGCGTGCGTGCGTGCGTGTGTGTGTGTGTGTGTGTGTGTGTGTGTGTGTGTGTGTGTGTGTGTGACCTTCTGGTTTTCAATACTTTGATCTTTTAGAAAACCAAGCCGGGAAGAGCTTATGCATATCTCCTATTACCATTTCAAGCAAATTGCAGATAGTAAATTGAGATTCATTGTTTACATGATAGGACACGGAGATTCTCGGTTGTCAGCGTTGAATAATTATGTAAAGGTTAATGTACATTTTTAACCCTGCAATTCGAGAATGTTCTTGGTAAACGAAATTATATAATCGGAAAATGTATAGAGAAGATAAGTAGTCAATGCATTAATACATTAGTGAATAAAATTAATATAAATTAATATTGACATTTGATCAAAGGGAATAATTGATACAGTCATCATCTTTTGGCTCCGGAAGACCAATCGTCGTAAGCAGCATACGATTGTTTGTATGTAGATAATAATAGAATTATGAATATCTTTGACGAATTGGAAATGTTAAGTTGTGCGTGTGTGTGTCTGTCTGCCTGTCTGTCTGTGTGTGTGTATATATATGTGTGTGTGTTTATAATATATATATATACCGGTATACTGTATATAGTATATATACAGTATATATATATATTTTTTTTTTTTTGTCCTGTTTCGCCCCATTAGTTATGTGGATATTAACATGTTTTACCACATTCGTTTGGCGATAATGAGACACTTCACCTCATTCAGGTGTCGGTTTCTCCTGGAGAGTCACCAATTTAGGAGGAACCAGGATTAGGCCTAGACATTTATCTAGTGAAATATTGTACACATTTTACATGCAGGGGGATTTGTGAAGACGTAACCTTGAAAAGGGTTTAGGGACAAACTAAAAGAAAACTATGGCCTTTGAAATCATTGTATCTTAATAAATAAAGGTCAATGTTTGTCTGTTTGTCAGTTAGCTGACCTTTGTACCTTTGTTACTAAACTCCTCCCACAGGTTTGGTGCCAGGTGGGAGTGTGGGGCACCGTTGGAAAGCCCAGGCTTTGGAGATGGTTTTAGGCGAGTTTAGTGGAAATCAGAGACACTTTTGTTTAATAAAATTTTCGGCAGAACTTATGTAGTATACGGGAGCGAAAAAAATGCAAAAAAAAAAAATGGCCGTTTGGGGCAGAAGGAGGCCTCCGATCGAAAAGGTGTATGGAACGAAAGTTGTTCGCAGCTCCCCAAAATGGGGGTACGGATGAGGTCAGATCCAAAATCGGAGGTCATTTAGCGGCCGAAATCGAGGTCGCCGTTTAATGAGGCACAGGGAGGTCGAGGCTGGTGATTATGGTAGTAGTAGTATTGTGGTGATTGTGGTAGTAGTGATTGATTATGGTAGTAGAATTTAAACCCGGGCAACGCCGGGTACCCCTCCTAGTACAGTATACTGTATATTAAAGTAGGGGTGTCATAATTGTCATTCTTATTGGGTATTTATGAAACTACTCTAGTTCATTCATTATAAGCCGGACAAAAATCGTGACTCCTAACTTCTGTATCTCAAAAAGTGCTAGAGCAAATGGGCTGTACATTTCCACACCTAATCCTTGGTTGACTCTTCCCAAATGTTACATATATATAGCGTCGATTACTCTTGTAGTTTTTTAGTTATCGAGGTTAGTGGTCAAGATTTTCGGCGTAAATGTTGCAAATATGGACACTTTGGAAGACTGGCAAAACCGATATATTTATTTTTGATTACATGGTTTTGAATTCACCCATACAAATATGTTCTCGATTGGTCTGGTAGGTTGACAACTGCCCTAAACACAACGAATACATCCCTAAATATAACGAATACATCCCTGAACACGAGGAATACAGCTCTAAACACAACAAATACAGCCCTAAACATTCGTTATTTTTACAGTCCAATTATCACATTGTTAAAGGTAACACAATGATTACAAATTAATATTCAATTCTAGCTTCGAACATGAAAGGTTATAATTATATATTTTAGGGTTTCTAGTCGAGGCCGCATTTTACAATTACATTTTCAAAAAGGTCAAAAAAAGCAATCAAAAGGCTCTATAATAATATAGAAAACCATAATAACCCTCAAAATGTCACATCTAACAGTGTTAAATTGGTGAATATAATAAACCACAATATATATATATATATATATATATACATATATATATATTATATATATATACATATATATATATATATATATATATATATGTATATATATATATGTATATATGTATATATGTATATATATATATATATATATATATATATATATATATATATATACCCGGTATATGATTCTATGGAAACTCGTTCATTAGGCCAAGATACCTACGTTTCTGTCGATAACTAATAGCTTTGTGAATTGTCATTGGTCAGTGTGATATGAACTCTGGCTCTTGACATAATAAGTCGAGTCTCACCTTTTAGTTACCACTGCTAGTTTATGGACTCAGGTTTACTAAGGTAACTATTGTATATATAATATCTGTCTGTATTTACCTATCATATTGTACTTCATCGATTTATGGATTAAATCGAGGAATACAATCTGATGTTAGTGGTTCTTTAAATATTTTCTACTTTTCTTTTGGCTAACACCAGTCGATTTCCTTTATCTCCGAGATCCCACCTTAGTATCACCGACCGTCAAGAACACATCTCGACTTTTGTTTGGGTTGGCCTGACGCAGAATTGGGCCGACGAACGAGAACTCAATATTGGAAGCGACATAAAATCATTCATAACGAGAAGAAGAGGTGGTTAAACTGCAGGGTGACTGTATCAGGCGTATTGATTATAAACTTTCCATGAGTTTTAAGGGGGGTCACCGGCTTTTTTTTTATCTTTCTCTCCTTTTCTCTCTTTCTCTGGCTTGTATCCATTCGGCCCCATTCAGCCAACTGTTTTAACCCTTTCACGCATTTATGACGCAGAGGTTGCCAGATTAGCAATAATACATAGAGTTCTCTCAGTCTTATAATTACCTCTCCAAAATTAGTTTTCTGCCCACAGCTAACTCAAAGACAACTGCAGAGGTTGAAGTAACTAAACTAAAGGTTTCTAAATAACCCTGATGGTAACAGGCTTTAAAGTATCTCTAAAAGGTTCAAAATCGCGTCATATGTCGGAGAAGGTCAAGACGTTTATCCCCATCCAGGTGTCGATTTCTTCCAGCATGTTATGGAGAAATCCGGCTTCGCCGGAGAAATTTTTCTATCGAAAAATGTACAAATTTAGCAAACTGTCATAACAAAATATATATATGCTGGCTCGCTACCGCTCGCCAGGATTATATTGACACCTGGATGGAGGTAAAAGTCTTAAAACAGTAGGCTGAATGGGGCCGAATGGATACAAGCCAAAGAGATAGGGAGAGAAAGAGAAAAAAAAAGCGAGGTGGGCCCCCTTAACATCTTCAGTGCAATATCGAAGAGGAACAAAATACTCTAGGTGGACTGTTTTGACTCTCACAGGTCCTTCCTAAGCGCCTTTAAGGAGGGATGGTTCACTTTTTTGGCGATTTGTGCATGTATTCATTATTTTTCTACTGTAGTTTCCTCCCTAGACCTCCATGAAATTAAAAAAAAACATCCATTAGATCCCCCTTCTAGATTAATTTGTACATTTTTCGGTAGAAAAATGTCCCGGCCGAAGGCTGGTTCTTCCAACATTACAGGCTCACTATCGTTCGCCAGGGAAAAAATCGACACCTAAATAGCACGAAAGGTCTAAATATTGACGAAGAGATGGGGCGAAAGGTCTTAAAATCGAGTAACTAATGGGGCAAACATCTTAACATTGAAAACTAATGGGGCTAAACATGAGGGAGAAAGTGGTCCAGCAAACCGGCCCATCTCCCCCTTTAAATCGTCTCATAATAGGCAGAATCAAATGAAAACGGCATCATAGTACTAGGAGGGTTGTGCAAGAAGACCTCGATATAGAAAACGAGGCCACTAACATAAACTACTTAGAAAACGAGAAGAAAATAAAGGAGGGGGGGGGGAGTGTACGGTCATTTTGGGTATATACTTAGACGGGCTTTAAATAGTAAGGTGTGTGGGGGGGAGGGGGGGGGGGTATTATTATAGTGAGAGAGAGGGAGTGAGTGGGGAGACCTTAAAGCATAATATAAAACACACACCCATGTAGCAAAGCAGCGAAGGTCTTATTCGAACGTTAGTGTTATCGATAGAAGATGCTGACCAAGCGTATAGTCAAAATCTGTTCCTTCGTTGTTATGAGAATACACACACACACACACACACACACACACACACACACACACACACACACACACAAAACTACAAAATCTACAACTCAACACCAAGTAAATCTGTTTACCTTTAAAAGCTAATTGAATGTGATGAACCAGGTGTGCGTCTCTCTCACCTGTCCTCCCATGTACCTTTAAGGGGGCCCCACCTCGTTTTTTTCTCTCTCTCCCTCTTTGTCTGGGTTGTATCCATTCGGCTCCAGTCAGCCTACTGTTGTAAGATATTTATCGCCATCCAGGAGTCGATTTTATGGACAAATCCGGCAAAAAAAGAGAGAAATAGAAAAGGAGAGATAAAAAAAGCGGGTGACCCCCTTTTCGTTGTTGTAATCCCCCATGCTGCACTCATGGACCATCAAATATTAAATCACCCTCACGTTATAGGCTAGTAACAACTGATACAAAATAGTCGGAAAAGCCGGTATCACACGAGCGGCTTTTCCCTAGACTTTTTTTTGCCGTCAATTCGGATCTGGTCATTTTTTGAGACCACTTTACTTAAGGGGGGGTCACCGTTTTTTTTTTTATCTTTCTCTCCTTTTCTCTCTTTTCCTGGCTTTTATCCATTCGGCCCCATTCAGCCAACTGTTTTAAGACGTTTATCCCCATCCAGGTGTTGATTTCTTCCTGGCGAGCGAAAGCGAGCCAGCATTGTATGGAGAAATCAGGCTTCGCCGGAGACATTTTTCTATCGAAAAATTTACAAATTTAGCTTGTCAAAACCAAAATATATATATGCTGGCTCGCTACCGCTCGCCAGGAAAATATTGACACCTGGATGGGGGTAAACGTCTTAAAACAGTAGGCTGAATGGGGCCGAATGGATACAACTCCGAGAAAGAAGGCGAGAGAGAGAAAAAAAAAACGAGGTGGGTTCCCTTAAATGGTAAATGTTCACACCTCGTCCCGGACTGACCCTTCCCAAATGGTAGGATTATCAGATGGATTACTCCAGTCGTTTGTGAGGTATAGAGATTAATATACAAGAGTTTTGGCCTACTTATTTGGAAGAAGGTATAGGTATGACCATCGGGAATACATTAGGCGAGAGTTAGCCTTTCTACTGAGGTCCTTCTTTTTATGTTTGTCTGTAAGTGTGTCGGTTTTAATCTATTTGTCATATATTTTCTTTATTTTGATTAACTTTCTATATATTGCCTGGCGCCGTGATCCCCGAAGGGGTGGCCACGAACGAACCGCCCCCATGCACCTCTGTCCCCGGTCAGTCGACGCCCCTCCCCCCAACCAGCACCTCCTTCGTTCATATACTTCCTCACTCCATCCTTCCACCTCTCTTTCGGTCTACATTTGTCCTTGTTAAATATGTTTCTTATCTAAAAACCTAACATATAATCTGAAGCACACACACACACACACACACACACACACACACACACACACACACACACACACACACACACACACACAGCCCGTAGCCTAGTAGGTAGAGCTCTCGTCTCACACACGAGGGGTCGGGGGTTCAATCCCCGGCCGGGCGGAGACAAATTGGGCTTGTCTCCTTTCATGTGTTAGCCTCAGTTCACCTAGCTGTAAATAGGTACCTGGAATAAGTGGACGACGTTGTGACGTCGTTGTGACAACGTTGTGACGTTGGCAAAAATGGTACAAGGCGAGATGGGTATCATATGGTTCACCGAAGCTGATGGCTACCTAAGCCTTCGGGCGAGACGGTACCGTCTATAGTGAGAATGGTACCATACAGATCCACCCTAAGCCTTCGTTTCCGATGTCGCCAATTGGCTAAATACAGACTACACACACATCCACAGCCATTCCAACAGTACATAAAATACTTAACATGCATTTCACGCAATACATTCCCAGTTAAGGAGGCGCGATAATAATGAGCTTAGCTCGCATTGCGTGGATTCCCCTTGACGAACAAGTAACTGAGTAACACACACACAGACACACACACACACACACACACACACAAACACACACACACACACACATTTACTTCTAAGTTATATAGCTTTCAATTCGTATCGTACATATTTATTATAGTACCGGTATTATATTCAGGGTGGTATTTAAACGCTATATTTTTACACACACATACACACACACACACATACACTCACACACACACACACATACACACACACACACATACACACACACACACACACACACACACACACACACACACACACACACACACACACACACACACACACACACATTTACTTCTAAGTTATATAGCTTTCAATTCGTATCGTACATATTTATTATAGTACCGGTATTATATTCAGGGTGGTATTTAAACGCTATATTTTTACACACACATACACACATACACATACACACACACACACACACACAACACACACATACACATACACACACACACACACACACACACACACATACACACAAACACACACACACACACACACACATTTACTTCTAAGTTATATAGCTTTCAATTCGTATCGTACATATTTATTATAGTACCGGTATTATATTCAGGGTGGTATTTAAACGCTATATTTTTACACACACATACACACACACACATACACATACACACACACACACACATACACACACACACACACACACAAACACACCTACACACACACACACACACACACACACACACACACACACACACACACATTTACTTCTAAGTTATATAGCTTTCAATTCGTATCGTACATATTTATTATATTACCGGTATTATATTCAGGGTGGTATTTAAACGCTATATTTGTACTATAACACGATGTAGCTCATAAATTAAGGGGGCCCACCTCGCTTTTTGTTCTCTTTATCTCCCTCTCTCTTTGGCTTGTATCCAATCGGCCCCATTCAGCCTACTGTCTTAAGACGTTTACCCCATCCAGGTGCTATGTTTTCCTGGCGAGCGGTAGCGAGCCAGCATATACATATTTTTGTTTTGACAGCAAGCTAAATTTGTACTTTTTTCGATAGAAAAATGTCTCCGGCGAAGCCGGATTTCTCCATACAATGCTGGCTCGCTATCGCTCGCCAGGAAGTCATCGGCACCTGGATGGGGATAAACGTTTTAAAGAGTTGGCTGAATGGGGCCGAATGGATACAAGCCAGAGAAAGAGAGAAAAGGAGATAAAGATAAAACAAGCAGGTGACCCCCCTTAATGGAAAAATATGAAACTGCTGCGTCGCTGCATCATATTTATACCAAGTTTGATTAATTAACAACCTATTTCGCTTCAAAATCTTCCTAATAGCCGAGTAATCATGATGAGGACATGCCAATTTACCCTCGGCTGAAAATACACCTATGCCCAGACCCAAAAGGCACAGGGAGTAAGGAATCTTGTCAATATAATTCGACCCTTGGGAGAATCGAACCTTGGTCCTCGTGGCCAGGGTGTCAAACTAGAGTAATTTTGTTTGCAGACTTCAATGACTTTGACAAGGAGTACAAGAATATTAACATGAAATAACATTGTTTTGGCCATATGACTCGGTCTTTCCCTCTTCCTATGACTTAACCCTCTCCGATATATGACGCGATTTTGAGCCTATTAGGGATACTTCAAAGCCTTTGTTACCATCAGGGGTATTTAGAAACCTTTAGTTTAGTTACTTCAACCTCTGCAGTTGTCTTTGAGTTAGCTGTGGGCAGAAAACTAATGTTGGAGAGGTAATTATAAGAGTGAGAGAACTCTATTTCTTATTGCTAATCTGGCAACTTCTGCGTCATAAATGCGTGAATAGGTTAAATTGCTTCAAACTCCGTGTGTCCAGGCATTTTTGGCTCGAACGTCCCTTGATGTTGGCCCTGTCACTCTTTCAACTATGGTGGAGGCACTCGCTATAGGCAGTTCTGCCTTTTGCCTCCCTCAATCACATAGAACACATATATATATGACTACGAGAATCACATTATATAGCATTATTTTGGCCATTTGATCACTTCCAAAGATATATTTTGAAATACAAATCACAATTTTATCTAGGCTAGGCATATACAATAGTGAAGATTAAATAGAAAGGACTCGACTTTCGTTTAGCACCTGCTCGTGGCTGTGAACCAAGCAAGCTATCCAACCACGTCACATAAACCGTGTTAGTTAATTAGTTAGTCTATCAACCCTTCTGGATTATTAAGCCAGACCACTGCTAGTGAAGAATAGCGCCAGAACTAGAACCCCTTTTCGAGAGCCCTAGCCCCTTGACAATCCTTGATATAGTAATTACATTTATGTGGAACAAGACTGCATACTTAAACGAATAACACTGAATAAGAAACCTAGAAATCTAAATAAATATAAAATAAGTGTATAATGGAGACTGCAAGCTTGCTGTAAAATAAATGCGTGTACATATGACAGTAGCATTACAAAATAGTAAGACGTCGAATTGTAAAAGCTTAAAAGAAAAAGAAAAAAAAAATATATATATACCGGTATATATATATAACTATGTATACAAAATCCAGAAATGTTATATATATATATATGTATAAACTAGAATCGCGGAGTTTAAAGAAAAATACATTAAGAAATCGACATGTCAATCCTTAAACTAGAATATCTGAATGCAAAATCATTAAATATTATATATACCTGTTTATGTATAAAATAGAGGTGCGGAGTTAAAGAGCGTATTTCCGAAAGGGGTGTGAATTATTTGGTGTGAAGGTGTGGTCAGCAATATCTCTAATGGATGCTAGCTTATTTATCACGGGGGAGCCCTCACCATTCAGGGCTGGTGTGTGAGAGAGAGTGAGTGTGTGTGTGAGAGAGAGAGATATAATGTAGATAGACTCAGACTCAATATTTTATTTCGTAAAAGCTACATAAAACTTTGTACATAGTAAGAGAATTGTGAAGCACATTTATCTCATAGTTGGTTCACGGCTTTGAATAAAAATAATTCTAGATTTTACTGCGTCAATGTCATTTTCCATTAAACATTCGATATTATAAATATTCAATAACATATTCTTTACTTCCTTCATCAAATATAAGCTATCATCATTGTTAAGTAAACATTTTCTTAAAAAGATACAAGGCTTCATCATACATCTGTGAGCAAACCGTATTTTTTGCCAATTAATTAGATGAGTGAATGTCATTAACCCTGCTAAATCACACGCTTTGTGGTTGCTCTCCCAGTATTTAAGTTTTAAAATCTTCTTAATGGCTTTGTGGTATCCAACCGCAAATTGTTTCAGAAGAACACCACACCGCTTATTGGAAAACCATAATTATGTACCATAAAAACTTAAGCAATAACTATTAAATAGTTGAATAAAAACATTAATATTAACATTAGGGAATTTACGTAAAATACAATTGAATTCATTATAAAACTTATTTCTTGTCCTTATTACATCCTTATCATTATTTAGTTTATCATCAATAATAAATCCTAGGTACTTATGTTCATGTACATTGATCATTACTTCATCATTAAGCTTCATTCTCGGCAGACCATTTATATTATTAGTATCCCTAAAAAACATACACACTGATTTCTTTGCATTCACTTGAATATCTAAAGTTTTCGTTTCATGTTCCACAATGTTTAGTAACTTTTGTAACCCTGTCGCTGTTGGTGCTAAAACTACTATGTGGTCAGCATAGGCAATAATGTTACTCATGCTATTGCCAAGAGTACTGTACATCCAGTTTTGCACTTTGATACGGTTTCGATTAATAGATCAATATATACATTAAAAAGTAAAGGAGATAAAATTCCACCCTGTCTCACTCCGTTCATAATCTTCCAGGGCTTTGAAAGTGCATCTTTATGTTTAGTAGCAACCATTTGGTTTCTGTAAAAATAAAACAAAATATTTACAAGGTAATGATAGATAGATAGATAGCTAGATAGATAGATAGATAGATAGATAGGGAAATAGATAGATAGGGTAATATATAGATAATGTGTGTGCATGTGTGAGAGAGAGAGAGAGAGAGAGAGAGGAGGTCGGAAGATAAATGAGGGAGAGGGAGACAGAGAGAATGTTAAGCAGATTGAGAATCGGAAAGTGAAAAGAAAATGAGAATGAAAGAGAATCACATATAGAGACAGTAAGAAAGCGAGTGGAAGAAACAGAAAGGTAAATTGTGTGTATTAGAGAGAGAGAGAGAGAGAGAGAGAAAGAAAGAGAGAGAACTAATGAAGACACATACAGATAGATAGAAAAATAAATAGATAGAGAGAGAGAGAGAGAGAGAGACTAATGCAGCACCCAACGTACAAAAATAGAGGGCGGGATAAAATGACATGTAAAGGGTTAAATTAAAGCCCTGTTAAAAGCCTACAGGAAAAGCTACCCAGTTGAAGAGTCGATATTTTTCATTGATTTATTATTTTTCTAGTTTCCTCCTTAGACCTCCATCAACCTTGAAATAACATCCATTAGATCCCCCTTCTAGATTAATTTGTAAATGTTTCGGTAGAAAAAAAGTCTTCCAAAATTACAGGCTTACTATCGTTCGCCATGAACAAAATCGACACCTAAATAGCACGAACGGTCTTAAAATTTAATAGGAAATGGGGCGGAAGGTCTTCAAACATCGACAAACTAATAGGGCAAACATCTTAAAATCTGAAAACTAATAGGGCTAAACATGAGGGAGAAGGGGATCTAGAAAAACGGGCAATCTCCCCTTAAACCTAATGGTGCGAGGACAAGAACGAGGAGAAACACTATACGAACATTAAGATATGAAATTGGGAATAGACACATTTACTAACATGATAATTAATTGGGAATAGACACATTTACTAACATAATAATTAATTGCCATCTAATAAACTCTAAATTAAGATATTAGATGGACAATATGGAATTTACGGACATATAACCTGGGGAGATACTAGTCACCAATCGAGCAGGGCACTACTCAGGCATGAGATGAGGAGTTGCTGGAACTCCTGTATGATTTGTCTGGCATCCTTCACTGTTTCTGTTTGTGTCTCACCTACACAGAGAGTAATCCAGCCAGCTCTCACAAACACCTCCTCCTTCTATTAATTTCACGACACTATTCAAGCAGATCACACTTCTTTCCAATACAGCCAAGCTGTTTTTCTTTCACTCTTTTAACTTTGGGGGAACACTTGTTACAGACAGCTTTGCCTTTTGTCTCTTTCATACACATATACAAAAAATGACACAAATACAGTATATTCTGAAATAAAGTAACAGGTTTGAAATAAGACAAATTTACAAACAAACAATGGTTAATGTGTTAATATATACTAAGTGATACAAACTTGAACCAACAATGAAAAATAAGACATATAATTACTTAATTGATACACTTTAATTATGTCGAGACTGATAACATAAATAAAATGGACATATCAGAATATTGCTTAGAATAGGAAAACATATACAAAGACAAAAAGTAAAAGACATTATATTAATGAATAAAATAACGAACCAAACAAAACTAATCATACTAAAAGATTTTGAATAACGTCCGTTTCGAGAAAATGATGCTATAAGACAGCTACACACGGAACATAGAGATAAACGATTTAATATAATGAAGTCGTCAGTCACCTACCTGGGGCGGGTATTTGGTATCTTATTCATATATATTAGTGTGTAGAGATAAGATTTGTTTATCTATATTGTTTTACATAGTTATTTATGTATTCTATATATTATATATTTATATTAATGTATAATCTAAATATATATATAAATATATATATATATATATATATATATATATATATATATATATATATATATATATATATATATATATATAATACATTAATATAAATACAGTATATAATATATAGAATACATACATAATTTTGTATCAATATGTTTTAGTTATATCAATTGGTTTGGTCTTTAAACTAATGTGTATTATGCTTGACAAACTGTGTTATCAGTGGAGTCGTCCTCTTTAAAGGCCTCATCTAAATTATTCACCCATTTTACAGGGGTAGCTGTTTAAGGGGGGTCACCTTCTTTTTTTCTCCTTTTTCTCTCTTTCTCTGGCTTGTATCCATTCGGCCCCATTCAGCCAACTGTTTTAAGACGTTTATCCCCATCCAGGTGTCGATTTCTTCCTGGCGAGCAATAGCGAGCCATCATTGTATGGAGAAATCCGGCTTCGCCAGGAAGAAATCGACACCTGGATGGGGAAAAACGTCCTAAAACAGTTGGCTGAATGGGGCCGAATGGATACAAGCCAGGGAAAGAGAGAAAAGGAGAGAAAGATAACAAAAGCCGGTGATCTCCCTTAAGGGGAGGTATTTAGTGTGTTTCCTAAACTTCCATCAAGCTTGAAATTACACCCCCTTGAGTCCCTTTCAAGATACATTTTTACATTTTTCGGTAGAAAAATGTCCCGGCCGAAGGCCGGTTCCTCTTAAATTACAGGCTCGCTATCGCTCGCCAGGATAAAATCGACACCTGAATGGCACGAAAGGTCTTAATATGGGGTGAAAGTTCTTAAAATCGCTAAACTAATGGGGCGAACGTTTTATAATATCAAAAGCAATGGGGCCAAACACGAGGGAGAAAGAGGTCCAGAAAAAAATCCTCCAGGTGGAAATCTCCCCTTTATATTATACTACTTCATTCCTCATTTATTTACGGTTCTTTTCTTTTAACTTCATCAACCTCTGACAACCCCCTATAGTATTCCTCATCCTGGCCCCCATACTTTATTTATTAACCACCCAACTTGTCGTGAATAAAGTACAATTCGCAGGTCTCTTGGTCGGTGTCAGTTAAGGGGAGAAATTTCCACTTGAGAGATTTTTTTATTGACTCCTTTCTCCCTCATGTTTAGCCCCATTGCTTTTCTAATTTTTAAGACGTTCGCCCTATTATTTTGACGATTTTAAGAACCTTCGACCCATTTCTGTCAATTTTAAGACCTTTCGTTCCATTTAGGTGTCTATTTTATCCCGGCGAGCGATAGCGAGCCTGTAATTTAAGAGGAACCGGCTTTCAGCCGGGAAATTTTTCTACCGAAAAATGTACAAATTTATCTTGAAAGGGGCTCAAGGGGGTGTAATCTTAAGCTTGATGGATATCTAGAGACCAAACTAAAAACCTCCCCTTAACCTTTAAAAAATTCGTGCTCTCTGGCTTGTAAACATTGCCAATTCCATTCTACCATTAACTAATTCTCGTTCTTCAGTCAGTCTGTGTTTTATTATGTGTTCTTGTTTTAAACATGGGAGGTTTCCACCTGGAGGATTTTTTCCGAACCTCTTTCTCCCTCATGTTTAGCCCCATTGCTTGTGAGATTTAAAGACGCTTGCCCCATTAGTTTGGCGATTTTAAGAACCCTCGCCCCATTTCTGTCAATTTTAAGACCATTCCTGCCATTTAGGTGTCTACTTTTTTTCCTGGCGAGCGATAGCGAGCCTGTAATTTAAGGGGAACCGGCCTTCGGCCGGAAATTTTTTCTACCGAAAAATGTACAAATTTATCTTCAAAGGGGGTCAAGGGGGAGTCATTTTAAGCTTGATGGAAGTCTAGGGAATCGACTAAAAACTTCCCCTTAAGCATGGGACTGTCCTAGTTTTAAAGTTACTTCCACGAGTTACATCGTACATATTTATTTTATGAGTTTTATTTGTCTAGAACCATAACTAGGATACAAAAACTAATGCTAGTCAAAATGTGTCGAATTTGCCTAATTGTCAGTTATGTCAATTTAAATATAATATCCTTCCATTGATAATATGCATCATATCACATCCCCTTCTCAAGTCTCCAATACTCTATACTATCAATTACACTTACCCTGTTTACGCCTTTTCCTTCAGTTTTACTATTACACTGCCTTTTTAGTGCTTCGAACTATACCAACTTACCAAGACATCACAGCATTTACATTTCCTTGACAGATAATAATAGTATACAGTATGCACCTACAAAACAGTTCAAAATAGTATACAAATACTGTTTATCCTAGTTCAGTCCAATACACATAGAGATACAATTCAATATAGTTGACATGTATTTGATGTGTGCCAGTTCGCTGAGTCCCCCCAAGCCACAACATCTCCAAGCACTCTGCGCCACGAAATAAAATGAAATGCCAGGTGGCACTACTAACTGTCAATACAGATGATACTACAACCCAATATCAATCTTTATCCCAGGAACTTTGTGTGCACTGCTCAGGATAACTGTGGCATTCCTTGCTTCATCTCACGCCGTTCCAGCACGCCTCTTCTACAGTCAACGTGTGCCTAGATGGTGCCGTCACCTAACCCAACACCACCCAATTTGTTTCTTAATTTTGCAGCTCAGTGGTGACTGGAAAGAAACAGTAGATAACAAAAACAGTGGCTAAGTAAGGCCTCCACTGGTGTGATAAGAAATCCACCTCACTGTTAAGTGTATCAGGGTGTCACAAGAAATACACCAGGCAAGCAGGAGGTCGCAAGGGGTGCCTTAAACAGAGGGTCACATGAAGTGTACAGAGGTCACAAAAAGTGCCCCACACAAACAAGAGGTCACACGAAGTGCCTCAAGAGGCAAGCAGGAAGTCACTCAGGCAAGAATGAAGTCACAAGAAGTGCCTCAGACAAGCAGGGGGTCTCAAAAAGTGTCACACACATACAGGACATCACAGGAAGTTAATTCATGTCCACAAGAATTCCACCTTGGACATCTCACCACCTGCGATACCCTGCCGAGACAACGACCAAGAGGAGGTCTACATCACTGAGGGCCTACCTAGTGCCCAGTCATCAACATAACCTTTAACAACGTACAATGACCACCAGGAAGACACACCACCATCTTCACCAGCCCGGGAAGCTGAATCCCCCCCCCCCTCCATCCAGAAGACTCAAGTGTGTCGTTGGATCCATAATCGTGGAACTGTGGTGAGGCTACACTCCGAATATATGTACAAACATATAATGTCCATTATTCCATCCTTATAAGCAATATATGGGGTCAACCTACACCAGTGTGTTATAGATCCTGTATTAGTATTACCTTTTAAAATATTATATTTTCTCATTTCATGCATACACATGTTACTGTTAGAATAGAGCTCACATATTACTGTTCATATTATTGCACACCAATGGCACTTTCAGTCTTGTGTACGTACGTACATATATCAATTGAATCTGGTGCACAAATATTGATGTTAATAGTACTAAATTTGTATACAATAATGCAGACATAGGTTTTTATCCAGTACACCTACAATACTTTGCAAAATAGTCCCTATATGTTATAATTGAATACAGTGCACATATAATACCCATCAATACAGCACCTACAGTATATATTAGAGATGAATATAGAGCACATAAAACACCCTTCAATGCAACACATAAATATTAGAGTTGAATAAAGTGCACATGCATTACCGCCCCGTACTGAACACGGGAGGCAGGCAGCAATATCCACATGTTCACTATTAAAGGCTCATTCACACTTTATGACTGGGGGGGGGCCTAGTCGGATTGAGCGGGTAGGGGGAGGTGTGTGTGTGTGTGTGTGTGTGTGTGTGTGGTGTGGTGGTGGTGATGGGGGGGGGGGGGGGGTTGACGTGAAGCCCAGAGTAAAAATCAAAGGACGAATTGGAATAACAAAGTGTGGTGAGGTTTCAAGTATAGGTTTTTGCTAGTCGAAAACAACTCACCACGATAAAGCGAGCTATATTGTATTTCCATATTTCTTTCACGGGTAAAAACAGTTTCTCATTAAAGAACAAACTCAATAAACTCCTAAATTAATTCTACCCTCAGATTAAAGTAAGAGTTATTTTCAGACCGACGCAAACAATCAGTACTTTCTTCAAGTTCAAAGATATAATACCTAAAGAACTACAGTCTTCTGTAGTCTACAAATATCAATGTCATTGCTGTAATGCAATGTATATAGGTTGCACAAAACGTCAACTCAAGGTACGTATCTTTGAACACAGGGGTAAGTCGTTTAAAAGAAACAAGCCATATTATAATCCCTCGTATAGCGCCATACGTCAACATGCCCGAGACTCAAATCACTCCCTCTTCCAAGATAATTTCTCAGTTCTCCAGTCGTGTCGATACGGAGAGGACCTCACGATAATGGAAGCCCTAATATCAGTGAAACTAAAACCTTCATTAGGTAGCAATGAAAAATCAACCGACCTCTTGTGTTTTTAACATCTTCATAATGTAAGTTATTTTTCGTGTTTCCGTATGTATAGTGTGTAGAAGTGTTGTGATTAACTTATAATGTTTGTGGTATTAATTATGTCATCTATGAATCTTTGTGTTTCTATATCACCAATTTGCGATACGTATTTAGGTTTATCATAGTCTTTCTTCATATTTTTATACTATGTAATATTTCTTAGGCTTTATGAAATTATTGTAATTCACTGATACTAGTGTTTTCTTACAAGTGTGTGTATCTGTTATTTTTAGATTTGCCTGATGGAGTAAGTGTATCTCCCAAACGTTGCAATAAATATAGACAAGATGAACGTGTTCTTCTATCACGCCCTGGTGTTTCTCTTCATTATTCGCCTCCGCTTTCCACGGACAAGATCAATAGCTGATATTATATATATATATATATATATCCGGGACCTATATTTACACACCCCATTCCTCCTTCACCGTCTAAACACAACATCAAGAGGCCTCTCATGCACGGGCCAGGCTTCCACGGCGCCTTACCAAACTTACCTCGGGGGTCTTAGGAACGCAATTTAAAACATTATCCCCTGAAATTCTTGGTGGGGTCGAAAACGGGAGCCTTTTTAGATGTTTTATTTTCTTGTTTATTTTCCTATCGTTTTCATTATTTTGGGTGGGTTTGTTAGTGAGGCTTTTGAGCGTTGATGTTTGTTTTCGTTGTATTTGCTGTTAATGTTCTTATTAGTATTATATATTATTATATTAATTTTATTAATTGTCATATATATCGTTTAAAATGAGAATATTTGAACATTTGGGAACAAGCTTTTGCACTGGAGTGTACCTAAATAAAATGCCTTTTTCGGCTATCAGGAACTATTCTCACGAACAAGATCATCATTTCTTAGAGAATAATTGTAGTATAATAGGTCGCTTTAACAATGAACAAGACCCTTTTTTAGCAGAACAAATATATATCAAACAAATTAATCCAATACTAAGTTCCATGGTTTAATTACGCACGAACAACAATTGCGTTTCACAATTAATTGCTTCATACTTTCATTGTTCATTTTGATTACATACGCTTACGGTAATATTGTGTCACAAGAAAAATGTGTCGAGTTAAAGTTAACAAACATGTCTCTGTGGTTTTATGTAAAGTTTTTCATATTGTTTAGATTAGTGATTTTTGTGTTGTATTAGTGAACATTCCTTGTCCTATCCTCAGTCGTACTCGCGGTGAGCTTGAGGAGGGGTCTAAGGTGGGTCATAGTTTGTATATATCATTTATTATATGTGTACTTGGTAAATGATAGAATAGTTTGGGTTTCCATTTGGATTAGCTTGTTTAGTCTTATTCTTTCTCGTTTTATGTTTAAATCATGTTAGATTATTTTTTGTGTTTTAAGCATAATTTTATGGCTTTGAAATAGGATCCTCTTTTAATCAGTAACTTATATTAGATTTATATTCATATAGAATCATGTGATTTACCTGAAGATGGACGCTACGTCCGAAATATTGTGAAAAGGCCCATTGGAAATAAATCGAAAATATGGCATTATTTTTGTTTCTTGCCACATTATTTCGACTGTGTATATATATATATCCTTTGTGCTAATTTATCATCATTCTCTTTTAAATTGTTAGCATCATCAAAAGTATCAGTAGGCATGTTGTTACTTGCTCTCCTTTCTATAGGACCACTCCCCTTTTAAACTAGGCCCACCCATTACAATAGCACCCCAAAAGTCCACGCACTTTGCTACCCAAGTTTTAATATACGATTTTTCAGCCAGTCAAAAACTCCCCTCTCCCCTTTCTTGTGCGGGTGTGAGTCAAAGGGCAGTAATGGATGAAGAGTTATAGCCTCAAATATGAACTTGGTGTGAAGGCTGAGAAAGTTGTTGTGGGGGGGGGGGGGGGGGGGGGGTATTGGTCTGGTTATTGTTGTTGTAGGGGTGGTGGTGATGTTATTGTGGTTATTATTGTTGTTGTTGTTGTTCCCTAAGCTGCCTGGCCGAACAGCCCCGAGTCCCTGAGGAAGGCCATGGCCACGATCGGGCTTTCCCACAGAGCTCTCTTTGAGTGTAGATTGTGTTGTTGGCGTAAGTGGTTGTGTGAAATGCAGTCTTCTATGATGTGTTTAATGGTATGGGGTGCTGTGTTACATCCCGGGCAGGCGTCGACAACGGAGTCATCCAGTCTCTTTATTTATTGTGGTTGTTGTTGTGATATCTTGTTGTACCTGTATTAAGGAGGTTTTTGGTCTATATATTTATTTATTATTATATTTTTGAGTTTCCTCGCAAGACCTCCATCAAGCTTTAATAATACAACACCTAGACCCCCTTTCAAAATAAATTTGTACATTTTTCGGTAGAAAAATTGGCCAAAGGCCGATTTCTTCTTAAACTACAGGCTCGCTATCGCTCGCCAGGAAAACATCGACACCTAAATGGCACGAAAGGTTTTAATATCGACAAAGAAATGGGGTGAAAGGTCTCAAAATCGCCAAACTCACGGATCGAGCGTCTTAAAATTTCAAAACTATTATGCTAAACATGAGGGAGAAGGGGGTCCAGGAAAAACTACTACCTCTCCCTTAATAGTGGAAGTGGTTGTGTTGGTTGTTGTAGGGGTGGTGGAGAAGGTATTATGGTTGTTGTTGAGGTAATGGTGTTCTTGTACTTGTATCTATGGTGGAGGTTGTAGTTGTACCTATTATTAATGGTGTAGATGTTTGTGTTGGTGGTTTTTTGTTGTATCTGTTGTTGTTGCACCTTTATTTATGGTGGAGGTGGTTGTTGTGGTATTAGTGGTAAAGGTGCTTGTGTTGGTGCTAATAATATTGTTTTTGTTGTGGTTTTGGTGGACGCTTTGTGTTTGTGATGGTGGACAGAATAATAATTTGATAATAATAATCTTAATAAGAATAATAATCTATCTATCTATTGCCTGACGCCGTGATCCCCGAAGGGGTGGCCACGAACGAACCGCCCCCATGCACCTCTGTCCCCAGTCAGTCAACGCCCCTCCTCCAAACCAGCACCACCTTCATCTATATACTTCCTCACTCCATCCTTCCACCTCTCTTTCGGTTTACCTCTCCCTCTCTGTCCTTCCACCTCGCTCTCGTACACCCTCTTAGTCATTCTCTCGCTACCCATACGTTCCATATGGCCGAACCATCTCCAGGTGTTCCTTTTCACACTTTCCAGCACATCTACCTCCACACCACACCTCCTTCTTACTTCCTCATTCGTCTGTCTATCCCTCCATGTAACTCCACACGCACTTCTTAAGTACCAGTAACTCATTTCCACCCCTCTCACTCTTGGTCTGAGTCTCTCAACCAACGTCCATGCTTCACTTCCGTAAGTCAGTGTCGGGATTACCACACTGTTTTGCAAGGACTTCTTCACCTCCATACTGACCACCCTATATCTTGTTACTGCATTCAGCGTTCCTACAATCCTCTTCCCCTGTTGCACCCTCTCCCGCACTTCTTTATCCATAGTCCCATCTTTACTCAACACACTGCCCAGATACATAAATGAGCTAACAATCTCCATAGCCTGACCGTTCAACTTCACCTCACATTCTGTGGCTTCACCCCTTTCGAAGACCATAACCTTGCTCTCCCTGGCATTTATCTTCAGATTCCGTTTTTCGCACACTGTTCCAAACATATTTACCAGACCCTGCAACTCCCATTCATTATCGCTCATCAGAACTGTATCATCAGCAAACAGCAGTACAGGTAGCTTCTACTCATTTCTCTCCCTTATCAGCGATACACCAACATCCACTGCTCTTCCTTGTATTTCTTTCATGACTCCATTCATATACTGTATATAGTAAACAACCATGGGGACATCACACACCCCTGTTTCAACCCAACATTCAGGTCAAAGAACTCACTCTGCTCGTTCTCCACACGTACTGCCGCCTTTGCTGTGGTGGTGGTAATGTTGGTGGTTGTGGTGGTGGTGATAATATTGGTGTTCTTGCTGTGGTGGTGGTAATGTTGGTGGTTGTGGTGGTGGTGATAATATTGGTGTTCTTGCTGTGGTGGTGTTAATGTTGGTGGTTGTGGTGGTGGTAATGTTGGTGGTTGTGATGGTGGTGATGCTATTGGTGTTCTTGCTGTGGTGGTGTTAATGTTGGTGGTTGTGGTGGTGGTAATGTTGGTGGTTGTGGTGGTGGTAATGTTGGTGGTTGTGATGGTGGTGATGCTATTGGTCTTCTTGCTGTGGTGGTGTTAAGGGTGGTGGTTGTGGTGGTGGTAATGTTGGTGGTTGTTGTGGTTATGGTTGTGGTCTTGTAGTAATATACTTTGTGGTTGGTGGTGGTGATATCTGTGATGGTAGTTGTGGTCTTTGTTATGGATTTTAAGCGTGTGTGTGTGTTTTTTTTTTTTTTTTTTTTTTTTTTTTGCAGCTGTTTAATGGGAGGGGGTCTTAATATTGGCAAAGAAATGGGGCGAAAGGTCATAAAATAGTTCAATTTATAGGTGAACGTCGTAATATCTCTCAACTAATGGGGCTAAACATGTGGGAGCAGAGGTTCCAGAACATAAACAAAAACCTCCCCTCCATGAACATTAAACCGGCACTACTGTTACTATGTCAGAATTCCATCAAATGAAAGATAGCTTGTTATTTGGTCAGTGAAAACGTGAGTTATCCGAATTTCTTAATAATACCGTTTCTATAGGCTAATTATATAATGATACTTTCTTTTTATGGTGACAATTATATTCAGTTTGTGATATATTTGTATTTTTTTTTGTATTGATATTATGCAAGCGTGTACATATATTGTCAACATTTTGTTTTTGTGTTGACGATTTTATGATTTTAAGATTACTTTTTATATTTTGGGTATCGTTAGTACGGTATTAAAGTGTGTACATTTTATTGTTGGTTGTGGGGTATTAAGCTCGAGTAAAATGTTTCGACCCAATAACAATTAATAAGATAATTAATGCATTATATACCCAAGTTCGAATCCCGCCAAATATACTACGCAATATACTACCGCTTGTAATTTTGGGGCTATAAGGAAGTTGGAGTTGTATATTTAGTTATTATATATTTAGCATAAACGCCGGTTAATATACAGTGGTAGAGCATCTGAACATATAGAAATACATAATTAAAATTCAACACTCTGTTCATCACAATCTCATTTAATTGTTGTATCATTGTTAAATAGTTATGTGTACGGCTCCAACTTCCTTATAGCCTGAAGCTCGCAAGTGGTCAATTTTCAAACCAGAACATAATTAAATACCCCAAATATTAGATAACTGATAACCAATACACCCGATAATTACGGTACTTTAATTTACTGCAGAAAAAGGACTTCGTGATTATCGGCTCTGTAGCACACACACACACACACACACACACACACACACACACACACACACACACGTACACATGTTCCCCTCCCTCTCTATCTCCCCTCCCCCCTCATAATATTAAAACAATCATTAATGTTCATCCACAAACCCATGATACACTTTAATTCAGTACTACAGAAACTCTCTCACTCTCTCTTTCTTTCCCACTCTCTCTCACACTCTCTCTCTCTCTCTCTCTCTCTCTCTCTCTCTCTCCACCCGATTCTACTGTCAAAATAATTAATTAAGTAGTAAAAATAATAGTATTGAAATCACCCCCCAAAACCTAAGACCCTTCTTCCACCTCTTCGCCACCACCAACCAAACTCTCCTCAGCAGTTTCACGGTCCTTTCGCCTGCATGTTATTTCGCTCCATGTCACTTAACTCTAATTTTGCGTCCATTCACTCATATGTGGTATAAACTTTCCAAACCTCAGGCAAATGTGTTACTTACTCGGAAACTATTCTTATTCTAAACTTAACTGATAACCTGAACCTAACTTTATTTAACATAACATAAGCGTAATCTATCATCTTATTTTAACTTAAGACATATTTATTGTAACCTAACCATCCCATCCTAACCTTACATTATATATTATACTGTATATATATATATATATAATTATATATATTCCGTTATATATATATATATCCGACTTGAAACTATGTGTACAAATCAACTGGAATGCTGGCAAGATGACTGACAGCTACTATTCCACCTCTCCACCCCCCCCCCCCCCTCTCTCTCTCTCCACCCTCTCTCGCCCACCCCCTCTCCTCCCCTCCCTCTCTCTCTCTCTCTCTCTCTCTCTCTCCCCTCTCTCTCTCCCCTCTCCTCTCTCGTCTCTCTCTCGTCTCTCCTCTCCTCTCGTCTCTCCTCTCCTCTCTCTCCCTCCTCTTCTCTCATCTCTCCTCTCTCTCTCTCTCTCTCTCTCTCTCTCCTTTAGCCTCAGTATAGAAAACGAGAGGGATGCCACCACTTTCTCATACTTTCCTTTCCTCAATCGTTCAACTCTCTCTTTCTCACTCACTCTCACACACACACACACTCGCGATCTCTCTCCCTTACTCTGACCCCATTTCCACACTCCAAATCCTACCCACCACCCCATCCCCACCTATCCCCAAAAACGTCCAGCCGCCCCCGACTTGGAAAAAAAAATCCACCTTATAGACAGTCACTTTCTGGCCCTCTTAAGGGAGCCCACCTCGCTTTTTTCTCTTTCTCTCCCTCTCTCTTTGGTTTGTATCCATTCGGCCCCATTCAGCCTACTGTTTTAAGACGTTTACCCCCATCCAGGTGTCAATATTTTCCTGGCGAGCGGCAGCGAGCCAGCTTATATATATATATTTGTTTTGACAGCAATCTAAGTTTGTACATTTGTGATAGAAACATTTCTCCGGCGAAGCCGGATTTCTCCATACAATGCTGGCTCGCTATCGCTCGCCAGGAAGAAATCGACACCTGGACGGGGATAAACGTCTTAAAACATTTGGCTGAATGGGGCCGAATGGATACAATCCAGGGAAAGAAAGAAAAGGAGAGAAAGATAAAAACAGCCGGTGGCCCCTCGTAAGTGTCCGGCCAGGTAAATTTCCCGATGATGTAGCCCAGGCGGTCTTCAACTTCTCGCATACGTTTAAGGGTTACCGATATCAGAAAGGCGTTACGCAGAATATATGGGGGGGATCGGGGGGGGGGGGGGGGGTATTTTTGTGGGGAGACCGTAGAGTGAGAGGGGGAGGGAGGGAGGGAGGGAGGAAGGAAAGGGGATAAAGGGAGGGAGGGGATAAGGGAGGAGAGTTATACAGGCATTGGTCAGCTTTTCTTGGATCGTCTCGCTAGTTTGTGGGAATCTAAGGAATATGTTGGCCTTTTCAATCGCATAGCTTGAATATTATAGTCTAGACGTTTTTTCACCCTAGCGTTAGCAGATGCCTGTGAAGTCAGAGATTTTTTTTTTTTTTTTTTTTCACCTTTGATAGACAGTATGTATTGAGAGACCATTGACGGCCCAGTGGTATGTGCGGCTCTCTTGTTTTATATAGATAGATCGATCGATAGATAGATAGATAGATAGATAGATAGGTATTTGTGATGGGGTAGTGGACGCTAAGCATGAGGTTGATTCGACAAGTATACAGTATTATTGCCAGCCGCACACAATATATATACTCTATGATTTCCAACACAACCACAGCCATTCCAACAGAACTAAGACATTCCACGAGTACTTCTAGACACTATCCATAAGCTTACGAAGCCAGAATAATCTACTAAGCTGGGGTGCAAAGGCTCTTAATTATCATCTCTTCTGGGATAACATATAATAGTCAAAGGAGTACAAAGGAGTACAAAGGAAATCAAGCAACAACAGATCTAGTGACCCTTCTAGGTTGCTTGTCCTCCAAAAGTCCTGTAGTTGAACAATGTAGGCTGATGATGATGATGATAATGTTAGTCCTTGTATTAATGATGATGGTCTTCATAAACAAAATAATATAACAGATCTAAATGTTAACAACAAAATGGGTCGAAATGTCTTAAATTCGCCAAACTAGTGGGACGAATGATTTAACATTTTAAAACTAATGGGGCTAAGCATGAGGGAGAAAGGGTCAAGAAAAAATAAATGCCTCCCCTTAACAGAAATATATAATGGCGTCTGATGTCCAGTCTATGCTTACTGAATACAGGTAGCGATATTATTATACTCGCGAATTAAATAGAGACCCAAGATGGCGGCGGGTGTCCAGTTTCTCTATACAGTACTAAAGGGTGGGTGACTAGTGTATATCGAGGAGACACAAGATGGCGGCTGGTGTCCAGTTTCTATATACAGTACTAAAGGGTGGCTGGTGCATTTCGAGGAGACACAAAATGGCGGCGGGTGTCCAGTCTTTGTATACTAAAGGGGGACTATTGTATATCGAGGAGGCACAATATGTTGATAAGTGTCCATTACATGAATACAAAAGGGGGACAACTGTATATCGAAGAGACACAAAATGGCGGTGGGTGTCGGGTTTCTATGTGCTAAAGGGGGACTACTGTATATCGAGGAGGCCGAACTTATGGATTGACACCTTGGGGAATGGGAGGTCAGGGGTGGTGGGTGAGAGATGGACATGCAGATAGATAGATAGATAGATAGATAGGTTGATAGATAGGTAGGTAGGTAGATAGGTAGGCAGATAGATAGGTAGGTAGGTAGATAGATATATTGATAGATAGGTAGGTAAATATACATAAATGGAAGTGTTGATAGGTAGCAAGACATAGAGGGGAGAAATTAATATCTTGATTTGTATTATATTATACATACAATACATAACAGGGAGGGAGAGAGAGAGAGTGAGTTGAACAATTGAGGAAAGGACAGTGTGAGAAAGTGGTGGGCATCCCTCTTGCCTTTTATATAGAGGCTAAAGGAGAGAGAGAGAGAGAGAGAGAGAGAGAGAGAGAGAGAGAGAGGAGAGAGCGAGAGAGAGAGGGGGGGGGGGGGGAGCATGACAAATTGGTTATAGGAGGTATTGTTTATATATTTGTTTGTTTGTTCTTTATTCATTATTATTTTAGTTTCCTCCCAAATCCTCCATCAAGCTTAAAGAAAAAAAAAAAAAATAATAATAATAATAATAATAAAACATTCCCAGGATCCCTCTATGAGATAAATGTGTAAATTTTTCGGTACATGATAAAATGTTCCAGGGCCCCCCCGGGGCGATAGGCCGCTGCCCTTCCCAAAATTACAGGCTCGCTATCGCTCCCCAGAACAAGAATTTACACCTAAATGGCACGAAACGTTGTGATATTGATAAAGAAATGTAGTGAAAGGTCTTATAATCGACAAACTAATGGGCCTTCAAATACTGAATAAAATCGCCTCATGGCAGCTAGAATGAAATGTCAATGTGCGTCATAATCCTCAAAGGCTTAATACAGGCCAGTAATGTCATACCGTTCTACTCTCAGAAACTGATGGTCACTGCTACTCAAAAGACCTCTCTAGTCAAAAGAGAACGAGTGTGTGTGTGTGTGGGTGTGTGTGTGAGTGTGTATGTATGTGTGTGTATGTGTATGTTTGTGTGTGTGTGTGTGTGTATATGTGCGCGCGCGCTACGTGCAAGAAAAAACGTCGAAATGAAATAATTCCGCAAAAAGGAAAGAACAAGACTGACTTGAAACAAGATAAATGGGACAGGTCAAGAGTGGCACGAAAGAGTAGAGAGAGAGAGAGAGAGAGAGAGAGAGAGAGATAGAGAGAGAGAGAGAGAGAGAGAGAGAGGGGGGGGGGGAGGGGGAGAGGGAGGGAGAGAGAGAGGGGGAGGGAGGGAGCTTGAGAGTGAAAGAGGTTTATGTTGATTTTCATAGATACACTCCACACATATCTCACGAGCCCTGCGAGGTGGCCAAGACTTAATCCTGAAAGAAATCCAAGTACGAGAGAGATTTACATAGATACACTGGCCACACAGATCTTACGATCCCTACGAGGTGACCAGGACTTAATCCTAATAGAGATAGCAACCCTAAGAGAAAGTGGAAGGAAAGGATAGCAAAGATGAAGGCTCTCACCCCACCCTCCGCTCCCCCTTGCTCCCAATCCCCCGGCAATATGCCGTACATGAAAATAGTTTAGGAAGTTAATAACCTTGCAGGGCTTGGAACTCGCCTGAAAATGGAATTTATAGTATAGTTAGAAATGAAAGGAAAAGGCATGGTCACACCTTCATTTTTTTTTTTTTTTTTTCCCCAACTAAAAAATACGTTTTTTCATTTCCGCCAGGTTCTCTTATCAGTGATCAAGCTTCTAATCTATCTACTGCCAGACTCCAACTTTTCTGTGATATGTGTCTAAAGAACCTTGTTTTAAATGTGTATAGTGTCGAGGTCCTGCTGTCAATGCGAACTTCATTAGGGGGCTTATTCCACTGAGCGTCGGGGGGGTAATAATACTGGTGGTGTGCAAGAAAAGAGTTTTAGTTATGGCTAGGTTTCCGCATTTCCCTGCCTGTTAGTTTTAATTTGTTTCCTCTTGTGGAAACTTCGGGCCTATCTTAAGTAGATTAAATTAGAATTTACGTTTACATAAAGCCTTTTAGTATCTTAAAACACTATCAGCTCTCCCCTTATTCTCCTTTCTTAAGCGAAAACAGGTTCGGAGTTCCTCTTAATCTCTCATTGTATGCCTTATTCTAAGGGAAGGGAGTTAACTTTGTTGCTCTACGCATGAACGGATTCTAGTTTCTCTGTCTTGTTGTTAAGTAGGGAGGACCAAAAACTGCAGCATCAGACTCGAGATGTGGGTGGCCCTCACAATACTTTTTAATAAAAGTGGTTAAAGTGAGAGAGAGAGAGAGATGGATTGAGAGAGACTGAGAGATGAGAGAGAGAGAGAGAGAGTTTGCAGTTACTCGAGGTACAAGGAAATAGTTTAAAAGAAAACAAAACACAAAAAGTCGAGGGAGATACCCAGAACTGGAAGGATAGGAGAGTAATTGAGTTTAGTGCACATACACTCCGAGTACAGAGTGTGCAAAGTTCTATCTACTCTCTTCTTGAACTGCTCTACTGAAGAACTGTGTAGGCTACAACTTCTGAGGGAAATTTGTTCCATGTAAAACAGATCTTCTATGTGAAAAAGTTTCTACAAATACTAGTGCTGAACCTTTTCAATTCTTACTTCCAGCCATGGTTGCGTGTTGCAATCATTAATAGTACTGAACATTGTGTAGTCAAGTATACTAGCATATGTCCGAAACCCATTATTTAACAAAAAGGAATTCAGATGATGACTGACCTCGTAGTGTCCACGCAGTAGGAAGAGAGACGAGAGAGAGAGAGAGAGAGAGACGAGATCGGCGAGAGAGAGAGAGCTGAGCGAAGGTTGAAAAGGGTG